>JAKZAP010000004.1:477559-547760 GCA_023053575.1 Branchinecta lynchi
ACTCTTTTTAGTACTTCTTCTCGGTTTCCGCGAGTTGATAGGTTCTTGTTTTTCAGAAATCTTTTTAATTCGCTTGTCTCTTTTTCTTTGTTATCATTGTATTCTTGTTTTAGTTTTGTAATGGTGATATTATTTTCTTTTATCTCATCTTCCAGAATGGTTCGTAATCTCGGTTCTGGTTTGTAGTCGGATGGTCTGTTCTTATTATGAGTTCTTTCGTTTCTGCGTTCAATTTTAATTTTATCTTCAGCTATCAAAATATACTTATTAAGATGGTTTATTATATTATTTGTTATTTCATGTTTCTTAGCTCCATTTGTTTTGATTTTATTAATTTTCGCATAAGTCCGCAGTTCATTATATGTGTATAGCGGTAATCTTTGTATAACCGATTTGTTGTTCGATATAACCTTTTTACAAAGCTGAATAACCTCTGCAGTATTCATCATTTAATAGGGGAATATTTTTATTAATAAATTTCTCAGTCTGCGTTTTCTCAGCCGTAAAGAAAAGCACTGGTTTTCCAAATCCTTTACTATGTATTTTCCGACGCCCTTATGGGTTTCGCACATGCTTTACTACTAGTCACGGGTTTCCTTTATTCTTTACTACTCTTGACGAAATCGGCATTTGATTACTACTCTTAACGAAAATCCGCTTTTGGTTACTACTCTTGACGAAATCGGCATTTGGTTACTACTCTTTATTTTGTTAGAAATATTTTTCGAAACAATTTTATTATATTATAAATGGAAGAATTAGAAAAGAAAATGTATGTTTACCGTCGCAGTTACAAGTACTACAATCGTATAAGTAATAGCTTACTTGTATCCAAATTCCTCTTTTCAGCAGCAGGAATGTCTGCGTTTCTAGTGCTACCGCTAGCTTCTTTAAGTTTGGGTGCTGTTATCATCGAAATAATTGAAAAGCAATTAAGCATTGCTGATAGAAAAGCAGAATTTAGGACTATTTATGATTTTTATACTGAGTTGTTGTCAATGCTAAAATGCGGACAGTTAACAATTGAGGAGGTAATTCAGAGAGAAACAGAGATGCGTAAAACCTTTCGATTTTTTCCTCGCGAAAAATACATGAAACAAGTCCGTCTGAATGGCTATAAATATTGTAATAAATCTATAAAAATTCAAGAGAAATTACCAAACATATAGTCTATTGCTATACTGAATATTGTTTCCTAACTGTCAAACAGATCTTTATTTCATACGCGCATTAATGAGCTGCGTCATTCAAAGGTCTCGCCGCCAATTTGGGATGTAATTACAGTCTCCGGCGTGACTAACACAATCTCATCTTAACTCGGAAACTTGTGCGAATTGAACAAGGACCCTTGGTGTAGTGGCTCAACGCTCGGCCGAACGTTGACTCATCACCATTCAGACCTTCGAATCCCACTGACCGCAGTTTCTGTTTGTCGATAGTGGGATGGTAATAAAAACTTGCGGGTTCCCCGTTCAGGGCCCCCCAGACTAAGGCCACATCACCACAAACACTACACCAATCGGGGTGTACCAACATCACACCTCTTAATTTTCAAAGTCTGGGGGTGTGGGGTTTTGCAAAAATATTTTATAAAGTTCAAAATCGGTAATCATCATATCATCATGCAAACTCAGTACTGCGTTTGTATCTATCGCATTTATATGATAAACGTGGTTGGTTTCTATTACCAGATGTTTCAAAGCGATTGGGATTTTTATTTAATAAAATCATCCCCTAATAAATGGAGTCCACAAAGGAAGTCTTGAATACAATCAGAATGAATAAATACAATGAGACAATCAGGAAAGAAGAACTAGTTCTAGGATTGAAATATACTATTGTTAAAATGAGAATTGCTAAGACAAAATATGGTGATAAGTTGGTTGTAGTTATTAATCATAATGACAAACCCTGTGATTTGTTTATAACACAGAAATATAATGCCATTGCTAACGAATTACTTTTAAAGAAAAATCTGGTTTTGCAGCCTATTGTACGCGAAAACAAGAACAAAGAAACATATGTGGATTTAGAACTGTTTACTCAGTAATAGTTGAATAAAAAATAAAAAATGTAAAAAAAAAAGAAGTAGTAGTATATTGTAGTATTTTATATGTAGTAAAGGGTAATATTCTCATTTCTTGTATCCTTTATTTTGGAAGTAAGAAAATAAAAATGTTCTTAAAAAGGGGGATAATTTGGTAAAAAGGATGTTAAAATTTAAGAAATTGATGTTAAAATGGGGTTTTGAAATTGGGGGGAGGGTGGAGTAGAACCCGGCTTTATATACTACTGACTTGTGCTTGTTCTTCCCACCAATTTTCATCCCGATCCCTCCACTCTAAGCGTTTCTCAAGATTTCCGGTTCCCTCCTCCAACTCCCCCCAGTGTCATCGGATCCGGTCCGGATTTATAGTGGGACGTCTGAGACACGAGGTCATCCTAAATATAAAATTTCATCAAGATCCGATGACTTGTTTGCAAGATAAAAATACCTCAAATTTTGGCTTCCCCCTCCCTCCAATCCCACCCCCCCCCAGATGGTCGAATCGGGGAATTGACGATTTCCTATTTAATTTGGTCGGGTCCCAGAGATGCCTGTCAATTTCCATCGTCCCAGCACATCAGGAAGCACGGAACTCGCGGGATCACTACAAATTCGGACTTCTCCCCCCCCCCAACTCCCCCAAAGTGAGCGGATCCGTTCCGGTTATATCAGCCATGTATCTAGGACTTGTGCTTGTACTTTCCACCAAGTTTCATCCGGATCCCTCCACTCTAAGTGTTTTTCAAGATTTCCGGTTTCCCCCTCCAACTCCCCCCAATGTCACCGGATCCGGTTTGGATTTAAAATGGAGGGTCTGAGACACGAGTTCCTTCCATATATCAAGTTTCATTAAGATCCGATAACCCGTTCGTAAGCTAAAAATATCTCATTTTTCCGGATTCCCCCTCCCTCCACTCCCCTCCAGATGGTCGGATCGGGGAAGCGAGTATTTCTAATTTAATCTGGTCCAGTTCCTGATATGCCTGCCAAGTTTCATCGTCCTAGCTTATCTGGAAGTGCCCGAACTAGCAAAACCGGGAACGACAGACCGACTGACGGACAGAAATTACAATCGCTATATGGCACTTGAGTAAGCTCAAGTGCCATAAAAACATAAAAATGCCAGCACATTAGCACGCACGATTCTTGGTCGAGCCGCACTATGGTCACATCTGATGGTGACTTTTGACACTCTAATCGCTATGACATACTGTTTCATATGATGGGTTTTGCAAAAAGGCAATCTCACAATTTAGAAAGAATTTATATACAGGTAGAAATCCTGACAGCGACTTGTACAAGTCCCGTTTATCTGTGGCCTGGCTTACTCGAATACAAGTAGTGTTACTTGGTAAATTTATTTAAAGCACAAGACACAGTAAGTACTTTTACTGTTCCGATGTCCGAAAAATCCGTCGAAACTCGACTGGATTTCCCAAAAAGATTACAGACCCGTAGGCTATTGGCTGTTTTCAGCCTCGCGCAAGCCGCTTGTTTTTTTTACGAGAAACACGGAGATACTTGCATGACCAGCATTGCTGACGAATTAGCTCGGCGGAAGTTATACGGGGGAGCATGTTATTGGCTCGAAAAGCGCTGAACAGGGGTAATGCATCTAAACGCCGTTTCCATCAGACTAGAATGAATGGGTCGACCAGGGACGCAGAGTTAACCAGTAATACAGGTACTCCTTGTCCTTTAACTCCAGAAGGTGTTGTGGTCGAACGATTCCGACAAGCGATGAGGGACGGGCTTCGCGGACTTGATGATGAAAGTGCAGAAAAAGTGATAGGTGAAACCTGATGGTGGTCTGTAACGGTGCAGACAGACGATCACGGTTGGACGGTTGAGAACTGAAATTCCTGCCAGTATTTTCGGCACCATCGTTAGTTATGTATGGAAAGTTCAACTTCATAATGAAAATGCAGTAGGCTAATTCCGTCCGAGAATTTCTCTCCGCGCCAACTTCCACTTATGGACGGGACGAACGAAGGACAAATAAATGTACACAGTGTATTTTTTTTTGTTCATTCCCTATGTATTTTTTCATTTCACAGCCAGCGGCCTTGAAGTATATGTGTAAAATACTACTGCTCGTGCCTGCTGGGTCACGGCTCCTTTACACAGTGCGTTGGAAGTTTGTGAAAAAAACGTTGGGGGTCAATAAATTCTGGTAAAAGCCGTCCTGACCGAGTGGGTTAGCGTGACGAACTCCCAAGCGAAGGGTCGCTGGTTCGAGTCTCGGTGCTGCCGAGCGTTTGGTTTAGCGCGAGAGCTAGAGGTGTTTCCCCGTAAGACAAGCAAATTTATACAGTACTTTTTGCGCTCCTTCTATTTTATTCCGTGATGGTGTCACTCATGTTGTGCGAAAGGAAGAGATCCAGAATATGAGATCGTGCTATTGTGCATATGCGACGAACTTGCACCATCTGTAAAAATTTTGCCACGAAGTATCCCGTTCGGCAGTTACTTCGTCACTACCAAAACTCATAGACAACTGGGCAGAACCAGCGCATGGCGTTCTGCACTGTTTCTTTGCCGAACACCGGAAAATTGTTTTTTTTTTAAATTTTTCTTTATGTTCTATTTCTTTTCCTCGCTTACTCCGTTTACAAAAGTGGGCGGGTTACAAATAAATTACACATAAAAACAGGCGAGCAGGATGGATAGTCGGCAAGAGAAAAGGATCGTCCCTTGTCTTTAGTAAGTAAGTAATTTACTTCTGACCCGCCATCTAAAAAGCCTAGTATGTAAAATAAAATAAAAGCATTAAATAAAACACAACAAATATATTATACAATTTTTGGGATCCCAAAACGTAAGTGGAGGGATACCTATGACATAGCAAAAGTTGTCCGTCTGTCCGTCCGTCTGTAAGCACGATAACTCTCGAAGGGAATGAGATATTTTGATGAAACTTGGTGTGAGGGTTTGTTGGGTCGTCGGACCAGTCAAGTTCGTAGATGGGCTTTGTAGCTCTACATTTAGGGGTGGGGGAGGGGATTCAAATTAAGGGACAAACAAAATATTTTCAAACAGCTAATGTGATAGTCGATTATGGGCTAAGAAGACATGCTGAACACGATGGTGAAAACCATTTTGTCATCGGACAAGCAGTTCGCCCGGAATCCGGCCCAAACCGGAAAGTTTGTTGAAAGTAAAAGTTTTATTTGAAGTTGATTAGATGGTCGATTTAGGGGTAGGAAGACATGCTGAAGACGATGGTGAAAATTATTTTCTCGACGGACAAGTATTTCGCCCGGAATCCGGCCCAAACCGGAAAGTTTGTTGAAAGTAAAAGTTTTAATTGAAATTGATTAGATGTTCGATTTAGGGTTAGGAAGACATGCTGAAGACGATGGTGAAAACTATTTTCTCGACGGACAAGTATTTCGACCGGAATCCGGCCCAAACCGGAAAGTTTGTCAAAATTAAAAGTTTTATTTGGAGTTGATTAGATGTTCGATTTAGGGCAAGAAGACATGCTGAACACTTATGTGAAAATAAGTTTCTACCCGGACATGTAGCTCGTCCGGAATCCGGCCAAAACAGGAAAACTGTTGGAAGTCAAAGTTTTATTTCTAGTTGATTAGATAAGCGATTTAGGGGTAAGAAGAGATGCTGAGTCCCTGTATGACAATCGTATTTTACCCGGACATATAGTTCGACCGGAATCCGGGTGGAATCGGAAAATTTGTTATAAGCTAAATTTCTATTTGAAGTTGAGTAGATGTTCATTACTGGGGAAAGAAGATACCCTGATTTCGTCTTTGAGCTTTCTTTTTTCGCCGGAAGTAGTTCTGGAGTTCGGCCGGAACCGGGAAATTGGCAGAAGTGGCAGGAAGTTTCCGTCAAAACAGATATGACTTGTAGGGGTAAACACACATGCTGAATCCAAATCCGAACTTGGTTTTCTCAGGTGATTAGCTATTTGGCCTTAATCTGTTTCTGAATTTTAATTGTAAACATGTTCAAGGAGTCTGGCGAAGACTGGATCTGGCTAAGACAAGACCCAGTTGTCTGGATCAGATATTGAATTTGTGGGATCCCATCGAAACCTTTGGTCTTGTTCATTCATCTGCAAGTGAAACGTCATTTACGACTTCCCTACTCTATGATCGCACAAGTATTTAGTATCTGGATTTATTGTTGCAAGAGTTATCTGAACAGAATCTCAATCACACTGAATCACGAAATTTGAACCAAACAATGTCTCCTCTCCTTCTTTCATCCATCTACCGGTTGGAACTGGAATTTCTAACTCGTCGACAGCAAAGTGTTTACAACAACTAAACACACTTCTTCTCGCTACTCATTTAAACGAACGGTTAACAGAACAAAAAATAGCAACTCATTCTTAGTAAAGGAAAGCAATGGCGTCTGGAGTTGGGTCAAGTAGGAAACAGGTCGACCCGAAACCACAACGAAGTGGTTCGTCGGCTATAGACCACAATCCCATATTTCTAGTGTGTATTGATAATGTGGCCTGAGTGTTGGAAAGCAGTAAATGACCACTAATATGAATATCCTAACCAGGCCTGGTATCAACCAAGACAGCAACCAAATGTTATGCTTCCTCGGATCCAAAGCCTGATTGACTCGTCCTAGGCCGTCTTTTACGTGCTGGTAGTCCTTATTTTTTTTTTTAGCTTTCCCGAATTCCCAATGCCCCCCCCCCCCCCCCCCCTTCTTCCACAAATACACCAACAAATAAATTCACCGGATCAATTTTCAAATTTATAGTGAGTCTAAGAAAAAATAAAAACACCCTAGAGTTCCCAAACAAGAAAACATTTGTCCTAACATGGTCTATTTAGTCTACACTGTCAGAAGTTTGATGTCAGATAAGACATGAGTCCGCACCCTGGTGTAAAATACTTATGTTGGATGAGGACATTTCCGTTCTGACCCTTTTTGTTTCAAGACAATATTTCCAATATGGCCCTTACATAGGTTATGTGTCGCGAAAAGATAACGTTCTTGGCAAGGGTCCTCGTCAGGCTGTCAATCTTCACGGTCAATAGTCGGTAGAATCTTCAGTTATTTATTACAGGTTCGTTTCCTTCCCCGACGTTGACCCTGAAGATTGACAGCCTGACGAGGACCCTAGCCAGGGCCGAAATATCGCTGATGAAGCATCATAGCCAGGGTTGCCACCGGTAGTACAATTGTACTCTTTTTAGTACATTATTTTCAAAGTAGTGAGTTGGTAGTACATTTTAAAAAAGTAGTACTTTCGTAGTACATTTTAAGAAAGCTACTACTTAATTTTTTTTTTTTTTTACAAATTTCTGTCTAAGTGGACAGATCTATGTGGGGCTAGTTGCATTTCACTCATTTTATCTGAAACATTTGGTCATTGGATCTGATTACTTTAATCTAGTCTTTGCGAGCTAGTTAAGTCAATATCTGACAGTGCAAAATGGATACGTCAGCTGAATTTTATTATAGCTATATTTCGATCCTTATCGGCAAGGGTCTGGTGTCATAAGTTCTTGGAACTGTTAGCGCTTTTCTCCAAACCGCATCTTCGGGTCTTAGAACTGTCATGAAATACTACAGTACGCATTTGTGCACATTATTAAATACATGTTTGATCCCTTGCCCAGAGGCGTTACTAGCCAACATTTTTTTTTTTTTGGGGGGGGGGGGAGACAAGGCGTTTACCGACTTACCTACTTTTACCGGCTGTTTACAAGAAGAAAAAAATATGGTTTTGAAAAAATTCAGCCAATTTTTGGAAAAACAGACTGTTTTGACGAAAAATAGACTGATTATCAGAATAACCGACTGTTTTCATGAAAAAAATCAACTGTTTTGACGAAAAATCGCGGCGCTTCGCGCAGTCTCGGTTACTTTTTATCGACTGGCCGGCAACACTGGGGGGGGGGGGGGGGGGGGGGGGGGGGGGGGCGTCCCCTCAGTCGTGACGGCCCTGCCCTTGTCTCCTAATTGCAATAGGCCAATCTGCAAGAACAGACAAGAAGAGGAGAAAAGAGGATGATTTCGTTTTCTGTTGTAAGAAATGATACAATATTTCTATAGATTTTACCTAACCGGAATTTGTTCAAGTAGGAAAAACCCTAGTTTTGACGAAGGTTCGATTCAGGCCATATTTATAGGGTCGTGCTAAAGGCATTTATAGTAGCGGCAGGGGAAGACAACGCGCGTGTTGCGCGAAGCACAACACGCTAAAAATGTTTTTTAGGTAGTACATTTTCTCCCCTGGTAGTACCTTTTTGGTAAATGGATAGTGCATTTTATTTGAGTCAAGTGGCAACCCTGATCATAGCTGACGTATCCGTTGTATACATTATTTGAATATATGTTTCAAAGTCAGCTTGGGCTCAAGAAGGTAATGTTTAAAAGGGACGTAACAGATATATTATATTAATGACTAACACGAGGATGTGGAAACATGTGTTGAGTCTAGCGCTCTGCCGGTGGTCGCTTTCACAACAGTAATATCAGCGCCATGTCGATAAGGTATCAAGAAAATCTCCCTGCATTCTATCAGGAGGTCTGTGGGATCAGGGGGTCGCCAAGTGAGCAAATCGTCATCTTTACATCATCTACCTTTCCTTAGCCTCAACGATAAGAAAATGTAAACATCCAGGAAGGGTATTAAACTCTGAAGTACATCACTCCGATTGAACTACCCTACGCTGATACTTACTTAAAGCTAGGTCAGTTGAGAGTCAGCTGCTTTAGTCGTGCTGGTAGGGACTGGATCAAAACAGTTCAGCTATTAGTGAACAAACTGCGCGTTGAAATTTAACATGACCGACAAAAACGCTCAGACAATCTTCAAAGGCGCAGATGGTTAATTTTAATCGACCTGAAAATGACAGGTTTCGTATCGGCATAATGCTACATAAGACCTGAAAAGAACCGACATTACTCCTGACGTCAACAGTACCAGACTACGTAAAAACTTGCAACTCGGCATCAGGAAAAGAGGAATGGGTCCGTGAAATGGCAGAACTAAGGTCGGATTACTTCCCCAACTATCCTACTCCCTCCCGACGCAATTAAAAAAAAGAAAACCACAAGGAGTAATAACTGGCTCGAATAATCGAAAGAACTCTGCCCTTAAAAGATCTTCCCTGCAATATAGCCTGAAAGAAGGGCAATGAAAATCATCACCAAGAACGCCATCGGATAGGCAGGCGGCTGGGCGATTTGTGGCTGTTGAGCCTTTGCGAAGACCTCGGCCTTGGACTCGCCAGCGGCGGCGGATCGTCTAAGCCGCAAGCCTTCCTCCTTGAGCTGAAGGTTGTCTTTGGTCATTCGGGAAATCTCCTCGCGGAGACGGCTGATCTCGTCTAATGCCTTCTTCTCAGCATCCTCCAAGTCCTGAAGGAAATTAGACAAAATTAACACTTCTGGTGCTCCATCTCTGCTCTGCTCTAAGGCTTGAGTTAGCTTCGAGGACTGGACTCTGCCGAAATTTGACAGAGACCGAAGCATAGGGTCCCCTCTATGAATCAAAGTGGCTCCGCCCTTCGGCCCCAGGATTGGCGGAGAGGAAGAGTTGACTCCTCCCAGGGGAGGAGTCAAGTAGTGGCAAGTAGTTTGTCGTGACGACTGACACACAATGCTGCGAACATAGGATCAAGTTTTCTCGTCGGACTTTCTTCACTTTCATCACACAACGAAACAAAAACTAAACTTTTCCTTACGGAAGTGATGATCGTGCGGAAAATCCTGGCAGGAATTACCATCCCCAACCCAGATCGTCCACCCAAAATGTAAGAATAGAGGGGTAAGAGATATGCTGAATTCTTTTTCGAGCTTCAGTCTTCGCCGGACAAGTAGTTCGCCTCGAACCCAGCCGAAACCGGAGATTTGGCAGAAGTAGGGCCGGAAGTTTTGATCAATTTTGTCAAAGTAAATATGACGTACTGGAAGGTGTAAATACACACATGCTGAATCCATATCTGAACTTGGTTTTCTCAGACGATTAGCCATTGGCCTGTTTCAGTCTAACAGTAGAAGCATTCAAGGAGTCTGGCGAAGACCGCATATCTACAAGACCAAATTGTCTGGATCCAATATCCCATCGAAACCTTTGGTCTTGTTCATATTGACTATTCATCTGTTCTTCTTCTGCTTCTTGGATGAGGCCTCTTCGACGGCTACTGCTCCACTTAGGCATCTTCTTTTTGATCGTCAGTTAGCCGATGCGTTTTCGGCTTAGATGAGACGATCGTCTATGCTTCTGAGGAAGTTGTACTTGGCTAGAATGAGGGGTTTCTCCACGTCCCTGGGTATTTTCAGTTTGGCTATGAGGCTGATGTCTTTGTCGTTTTTTACTGTTTGTGAGCTTGTCTAGTGCGTGAATAAGATGTCATCATCGCTGAATTCAGCTTTGACTACAAAATTAAAACTTGAAAGTAAAAAACAAAAACAAATTTAAAACTTACTTTTCCCTTATCAGCCGGGGCACTAACATGATCAGCTTCCCTGGGGGAAGATGTCAATGGCGCCGACTGAACACTGACGATTGGAGCGCTGGCAGCGGAAC
Source organism: Branchinecta lynchi (assembly GCA_023053575.1). Classification (NCBI taxonomy): domain Eukaryota; kingdom Metazoa; phylum Arthropoda; class Branchiopoda; order Anostraca; family Branchinectidae; genus Branchinecta; species Branchinecta lynchi. The sequence continues at coordinate 488,134 of JAKZAP010000004.1, forward strand.
TGGTTTCTTCGGGCATCTCTAAAACACACTTCAACTTCCAATCGTGGATCGAATCTTGAGGCGCCTCCTTCCACTAAAAAAAGAAAATATATCTTTCTTTACGAAATCTGAGGAAAAATGAAAAAGTTTCCATCAAAATTTCGATTTTCGAGACTTATAATTTCATTCAGATTTACTTCTGATTTATCTGTCCCGATGATTCCTTGTATAATCTTTCATCTAGCATACGTAATATTATCCAACCCCGTGAGATGGGGGTGTGAACTGCTTAGACGAATTTGTCGTTGGCGGGAATGCTGTTCCGCTTCTATCTGAATATTTCAGTGGTTTGCGAACTACGTTTACAAGCCATTCACAAGTAGGATAATGGCCTTGTAAGCAAAATGTGGCGGGTTCAATTCCCACCTTCGGAGCATTTTTGTCGTTCAGTCCGTCACTTATAAAATAGACGAGTGCGCAAGCGCTCAAACACACTCAGGAGTGTGAAAGTAAAATCTTTATCACATCTTATAAGCAAACAGCGTTAGAACCAAGATATTTCACATCCCCAATAACCAAATAAATACTGAAATAACATATATGAAATCATCCCAGTTCTTGAGAAGATCTTCAAGATCTTGCAAGAACATTTTCAGTTACGATACGGAACGTCTTGCTAGCTAGCCAGTCCGCCCCTTCAAACCTCTTTTTCAATAGCAAGGTAATAACAAGTGCAATAAAAAACATCGTAGCAGCCTAATACCCCTTTGTCACAACTGCATCAAGAACGGCACTGCATCGATCACACAACAAAACCGTCCAGTTTCCAACTGATCATTTAGGACTGAGGTACGCCGCGTGGTCTTATTTGTTGCTGTTGCACCAAAATCTGCATCTATACGTACATGTCCACAAGTATACAAGAGTTGAACTCGAGCCACGTCATAGGATGGGTGTAAAGTGCTCCTCCCTGACCCCTAAATGTACGGCTACAGAGCCCATCTACTAACTCGACGAACTTTCCCTTGACCCAAGGCTGTATCTAGGGGGGGGGGGGTCCCGAAACATACAAAAATAATCATTTTAATAGGCTTTTTCCTCTGATTTATGTATTTTTTGAACGTTCTTTGTCCAAACCGCAGGCCCCCCCCCCCGAAAAAGATTCCTGGATACGGGCCTGCTTTGAACCGAGTTTCATCAAAATCTCTAATTCCCTTCGAGAGTTATCGTGGTGACAGACGGACAACTGTTGTGATATCACAGGTATCCATCCACTTACGTTTTGGGATCCCAAAAATAGGAAGACACTACCGCCGCCGCAGAGCTTCGTGGTAGCGAGACTTCATCGACACCCTATGCGCCACTAATGGCTCAAGATTATCTAAGGTCAGGTCTAACCTTTGTTCGGACTCCCGGTCAAGCCGGATTCGCCCTGTGGCCGAAGATTCTGAGCCCGTCTCCTTCGAATATACATATATTTTGCGCCCTGCTGAGCGCAAGTCGATGTCAGAGAAAAGAGGAGCTGTGAACCATGAATGGACATTTCGAAAGTCCGAGCTGGAATTATGCCGGAAGTAATCTCAATCCAGAATAGATCCGAGGACTCGGGATATCAAGTTCGAAACTGAATATTTGCAAAACACTAATGTTAATTAGCCACTCTTGTGGGGCTTCTCGCCTATTATACGAAGGCTAGACGCATCACCTAGTAATATGATCTTTCGTTCAGTGGCAGGTTCACTCCCCAGCAGCGTTGCCACATCAAAAACATTTAAAGACTGACATTTGACCCAAAACAGAGAGTGAACTGGGACTGAATTTTTTGTTTACGAAAAGACCTGAAATGGTAACTTTTGGTCGAAATCGCCTCTGCAAAAACCACCATCATAATTTTATTTTCACGAAAAAACGTGAAATAGTCACTTCTTTTCGGAATCAGTGCTGCAAAAGGGACACATGTGGACGTTATCTGAAATATAGTGATTTTTATGTCCTACGTAGGACAAGAGTGACAAAAATAAAATAGAGCGACAATTCACATTTCACACTATCGTGCGACATGTCGCAACACTGCTCCCCAGTCCAGTACAGTCATCTTTTCCTACCCGTCGAGTTGTGAACCTTTAATCGGTGAACAACAAAACATGGGTGCTTCTAGACCCGACAAGCATGACAAAAAGCCCGGTTTGGTACAGACCCGAGATGGATGGACCCAACTAAACTCTGACCTTATTAGTTCACCAGGAAAAGCATCAAAAGCCAAGTCTAATGAACAACATTAGTTGCATTTTTGCAGATACCGTGGTATCTGTCATCACGAGTTATCGTGGTATCTGATATACGGTTGCTCTGCAAAAACGACAATTGCCGACATTGCACTTTTCGAAGTCATCCCAAAAGAAAAAATGATATTCAGTCACATTTTTCAATTTTTTCAATTTATTTAATAATAAAGCAAAACATATCTCTCGTGGGCAGAGCCCAAATACGATGTTTTTGTAGTCATAAACAAATAAAATAAGTTGTCAACACATAATTAAAAACACATAGTTAAAAGAAAATAAAAATAACAAGGCAGATAATGCTAAAGATCATTGTACTGCTTTACGAAGCTAGGCACAAAGCTTCTACTGTAGCGCATAGTGTTACGGTAGATTGGGGTCAGTTTGGGAACCTTTTCAGCCACTTCTCGGGGGGGACGAGATCTTACAGGAACAAAGGGTAGGGGAAGGAATGAACGGTACATGGGGTGCTGGAGAAGGGAGGAGCCAAAGTTGCGGCATAGTTTTCCGCGGCGGGAAGAAAGGGATTCAATTTTAAATTCTTTGAGGTAAAAAGAGTATGGTAGGGGGGAACCACCATAGATAATTTGCAGCGATCTCTTCTGAACTCGCTCTATTGTATCAGTTTCACCTTGGGTAAGAGCAAAGTGCCAAACCGGACAAGCATATTCGATTAACGGCCGAATGAAACAGCAAAACATTAGCTTTAGCTTGTCCTTAGGAACCCGAAACTTTTTCAGTGTTTTTAGCATTTGAATTGCGCTGTTAGCTTTCTTTACAATTGTCTTTGTATGTTCGTGCCATGAAAGGTCAGAAGAGATCACTACACCTAGTAGCGTTGTATTATCACTGATGAGCCCGGGGTCGATAGGAGGTTCGAAAGACGGGCGAGTTTTTCTAAGAAAAGAAAAGGTTGTAACCGAGCACTTATCTTTATTCACGACCATATTCATTTCAATCGCTTCTGAGGTAACCTGGTCGATGAAGCCGGCAGCGTTACTTTTCAAACCCTCAGATACGACTTCCGCTAGGGACAAATCGTCAAAGTATTTCCATCTGTCCTCTAGCCCAGCAGCAATTTCATTTATCATGAGGAGGAAGCACAGCGGACCGATCACAGTTCCTTGTGGAACTCCACAAAAAACTGGTAAAGAAGTTGAAAAATGGCCTTTATACTTTACAGTTTGCTCTCTATTTGTCAAGAAACTCTTGATGATTTTGACGATAAAATCCGGTATATTTTTTTCCGCCATTTTTTCTAAAAGAATTTTATGGTCAACAAGGTCAAATGCCTTTTTAAAATCAATTGCAATTAAATTTATCCATTTGCCAGGTTCATCTAGATGTTTTAAAATAAAATCAATCAAATTAACTAGGTAATGTACTGTAGAACACTTAGGAATGTTACCAAACTGCTTTCGATCAGTTACCTTTAAAAGATATTCTTTAAGCCATGTGGCAACGAAACTTTCGTAAATTCTGCTGAAAATTGATGTAACTGTGATCGGCCGTACACCAGAGAAATCATTAGGTGCTCCTTTCTTTGGAATAGGGGTGATAAAACCTTTCTTCCATTTCTTTGGATAATAACCTGTTCGCGTTATGTTATTGTAGATTATCTGAAGGGGGAAAGCTAATTCTTTAGCAAATGCTTTAACGAGAACAACTGGAATATCAAAAGGAGCAACAGAAGTGCGTTTTAACTTAGAAAGTTTACAAAATCACTAAGTGTCAAACTTCATCCCACCAATTTGACAAAAATTCATAAAAGTGAGATGACTTTTTCAGATACCACGATAACTGGCCAGATACCACGTTAACTGCAAAAACGCCTTTTGACCGTGGTATCGCATACCACGATAACTGCAAAAACGACTTTACACCGTGGTATCAGATACCATGGTATCTGCAAAAACGCAGTCATTATTCTGAGCAAGAAAGGACCGGAAGTCCAGCAGAGGTAGGCCTATGCTTCTTTAAAAACCTCTCTGTACTTTTTCACCGCCTGGGTTTGTTTTTCGTTTCCGAAAAAATGGCGAATTTTTTAATTTGACAGTGTGACTATCTGTAAAGGTACAAGTCTGTAAAGGCTTGTAAAGATACACATATAGGGGCACATACATATAGGGATATACAAGATATCCAAAATTTGTTTATTAAAACTTGGCTGGTTGGTTCAATATTGTTAAAAAAAACGCAGGTAAGGGAATAAAATGAAAAAAAACTTACGATCGTCTCCACGTTGACATCTCCATCAGGAGCGAAGACGGACAACACTTGGAACTTATGCTTACCCTTTTCATTGGGGTCATTGGGGTCAAAGGGTTGAAGATTAACTGGAAAATAAAAGAAATACAACTTTTCGGGCTGAAGTCCTACCGCATTAAAACTGACAAAGCTTATTACAGTGTAGGCGTAAGGCGTACAACATAGTTAACATTAGTGACGAATGAGGCGTACAAAAACAAGAATTATTCAAATGTCTGGACAGCTGTTTATTTGTAGGATCTCCGCAACATCAAACCTGAATGGACGCTTGAGCATAAGCAAAGCGCAGACCACGAACACAAGCCACTGCCACCAACGAATTAGGGGAAACCAGTCACAATATCCGGAATCGCGCCCTCTGAGTTCTAGGCGCTAACTTTTTACAAACATTTCCTAAGAAACAAGACCAAAGATTTCGACGGGATCCCAAAGGGGAAGATTTGTCGATCTTTTTGATACAGATAATCCCGTCGATCAGATAATTTGAATAATCGAAAAATGATTTCAAGCATTCGAAAAAATCGTGTTTAGACTAGATTCCGACAGGACTATCCATCCGAGGTGAGAATGTACAGTATTTCCTAAATCAACCCGTCTTTTTCGGGAACATCTACCTCCTCCAACCAAATTTTTATCGATATCAGCATTTATTTTACTTCTTAGAAATTTCAGGTTCACGCATGGATTCAACTTGTATTCTTGCTCCTATAATGATGTTCCGATTGACTTCAGAATGAACTTTACTCATACCAAATTTCCGGTTTTCCGGGACGTCTGCTTGTCCGGCGGGAACATACAGTTCAAATATAGAGTCTCGATGTATTCATACCTCTAAATAAAAGGTTCTAATCGACCACCATTTAACCTCTAATCAACTTCAATCAAGACTTTCACTCGTACCATTTTCCGGTTTTCGCCGGATTCCGGTCAAACTACTTATTCGGCGAAAAAGGAAAATTCAGAAATAGATTCAACATGTCTCTATATCCCTGTAGCGAACTTTTATTCAACTTTAAAAAAAACTATTACATTTACAAAATTTCCGGTTTTTTTTTCGGATTACGTGTGAACTATTTGTCCGGTGAGAAAATGAAGCTCAGTTCTGGATTCAGTATGTCTCTTTACCCCTATATAGACTCTCGCACCAGCTTGAAAAAATATTTTCTTCATCCCTTAATTTAAAGTCCCAAATATTGGGGTACAGGGCCGGTCTACTAATCTGACCTGTACCCAGTGGATCCACACACCAATTTTGAACAAAATATCTCAACCCTTTCGAGAGTTATCGTGCTGACAGACGGACAGGAGGGCAAATTTACGAAGACATAGATATTTGCTCTTTCATTCGACCCTTAGTCGAATATGCGTGTCCGGTTTGGCACTTTGCTCTTACTCAAGGTGAAACTGATAAAACAGCGCGAGTTCAGAAGAGATCGCTGCAAATTGTCTATGGCGGTTCCCCCCTACGATACTCTTTTTACCTGAAAGAATTTAAAACTGAATCCCTTTCTTCCCGCCGTGAAAAACTATGCCGCAACCTTGGCTCCTCCCTTTTCCAGCACCTCATGTACCGTTCATTCCTTCCCCCACCCTTTGTTCGTGTAAGATCTACCCCCCCCCCCGAGAAGTGGCTGAAAAGGTTTCCAAACCGACCCCAATCTACTGTAACACTATGCTTTACTATTAAATAAATTGAAAAATTGGTATCCCTCCACTTCCGTTTTGGGATCCCCAAAAAACTACCGTGATGCAATAGTATTCTTATTGACAGGACCGATATTAAATAAAAAGGAAATACAATTCGTATTAATTATCTTTTCCCAGCGGAAATCGTTAACTGAACAACTGTCATGATGCCTTACTTAGCCCTCCCCCAGTCAACGAAGTGTGTGCCCCGCAGTGAAAACAGATACAAATATTTCTGACCCATGAGCTTAAGAGCATCTACCACCCTAAAGGCGGGTTCCCACAGTTGGACGATTCGGGAACAACGGCGCGGTATAAGCATTTTTATGTTTCTTTCAACGTTGGTCGAAGATCTTTTATTCATGTTCAAGTAATGCATATAACGGATACCTCAGCTACGATGCTTTAGCAGCAATATTTCGGCCCTTCTTGGCAAGGGTCCTCGTCAGGCTGTCCATCTTCAGGGTCAACGTCGGGGAAGGAAACAAACCTGCACTAAATAACTGAAGCTTCCCGTCATCGCTCCAATCGTGAAGCACACATAGCGCCCGTGTCAAAAATTAAATCTCAGGATTAGCTGTTTCCTTACAGTGGTATTTAAAAGTAATTTGCACAATAAGATATAGGTTCCAACTCCGGACTAACTCTCTTCCATTACGGTACAGAAAGAAAGTTTTTGATAGGCGAAAACAGGTCGATGAGGAGAATTACAATTGCTCACTTTGTTGCACTGGGCAAGATACCATTGACCACCTTCTAGGACAGTGCCAAGAGCTTCCTTCATTGGGTGGAGTTGGGATGGCTGGTGGTGTTCTCTTCCCTGGTATCTTAAAGTCGACAAATAAAAGTGTAATCCGTGAGGTAGTTTCTTTCGTTTTGAATGCAATGAAAAGAAGAAAATAGTTTGTGTCTCATTATTAGTGTTATAAATTATTGTTGGCGCTTCAGGAATCTGTCGTATGGCCGTATCAGGCTTTTTCCAATAAATTGTTATTGTTATTATTACTATTATTATTATTATTCATGGTCGCTAGTAGCTTCAGTTATTTATTGCAGGTTTGTTTCCTTCTGACCCTGAAGATTGACAACCTAACGAGGACCCTTGCCAAGAAGGGCTGAAATATCGCTGCTAAAGCATCGTATCTGACGTATCCATTATATGCATTATTTGAACATATGTTTCAAAGTCAGCTTGGGATCAAGGAATATTTGTCTTTCATTTACACTGCGCTACCAACAAAGTTGGCTGTGACCTTAAGCACATTTTAAACCATAAAGCCGCGTTCCATACAGTCTGATCCCTCCCCCGAGAAGTTTCAGGGAAGACGATGATCGCCCTTGCAACCTCATATATGCTACTGTTTATACTGATCTTTTCTTTCTAATAACTTTCAACAAACTGAAGCTCGAGCTGAACGTTGCTGGTGCAGATCGGCAACCATTGTCCGAACCAGTCTGATAATTTCGGGTCCGGTTCCGTGAACTGTGGGCCAAGCATAAGTACTGGAGGCATAATCGCATTCAAGCTTATACAAAGCAATTGCTCTTTCAACACGCTGGGACTGAATGAAAGCTGAACATTACACAGCAACTACAACGTTCGTTTTCACTTGTGATTTTTTACTTCATTTTTCATGTTAGGCATCACAACCGCACATGTTCAAAATTTTCCTGTTTGCGGGCCTTCTGAATGAAATTCAAGCTGCGATTATCAATCCAACCCAAAAACCGCACTCGGCCAGAACTAACGAACCGGCAACCCGAGCACACCACATACTGTTCGTGACTTGCTTTTTTCCTCGGAGCGGAAATTTTTTTTTTCAGGAAAGAATTCATCGGTGACATTAAATTGAAGTAGAAAGTGCAAAATCAAAAGTATTTCTTTTAATTTAACAAGCTTTTCCGGCAAAGGCGCCATTTCGCGGACTGGGGGTGGGCAGCGGCGTTGTTCTGGGCCTGTCCAGCATTTTCAAATGCAAGAAATACAGAGGTAATTACAGCACGCAACATTTACACAAAGAAATGTCTCCAAAAAATGTCTCCTATACAAAATATGTAGATATCATGGGGTTCATGGACCACTATTTCGGATACGCTCGTCGCCAGCTTGCCGACGGTCTGACTTTCGCTTGCCGACGGTCTGACTTTCGCTTGCCGACGGTCTGACTTTCGCTTGCCGACGGTCTGACTTCTTGTCGAATTTGTGATTCTGTCATGGCTGGCTGTGGACCCCCTTGGAAAACTAGGGCCTGACCGCATGACGCCACCGTTTGTATGCTGTCAAAACAGTTCACCAAGTTACGGTATATCATCTTAGCTCTTCTCCACATCTCAAAGTAGCTTGTGGGCTTTCAAATGGCATCTGAACCAAGCGTTCAGCAACGAGTATGTTGGGCAACTGTCGATAACCCCTCCCTCCGTCTCCCCAAAGTTTGTGTTTTCCGTATAAACAGAAGTCTTGTTTTTGTTAAGAAAGAACGGATACAACCGAAGGCATGCAGTGTAAAAAAAAATCTTACAGTATTTGCTACTGGGATTAACTTGTCTCTAAAAAGATAATCTTATCTCTAATTCGGAATACTGCAGTTAACTGTAATCCTTACTAGGAGAACGTTTTAGAGTGTGGTATCTTACAGTGTCATCACGTTCCGTAAAAATAGTAAAAAGACAGCCGACCAGAGGTTGGTCTGAATGCAAGAAGTTCGTATGTTTTTTACGAGATTCATAATATTTCCCGAATTTGCCGACAATTGTTCAAGTTTGGCATGTGACACTCAGGGAAAATTTGCCATAGGCTACAAGAGTTGAAGCTCATCACGGTTATCAGAGGAAAAGACACATGGACAAGAAATTAGTGCGGTTAGACGAGGTGAACTAAAAAAGTACAGTGGGCAAGTCAAAATAGACTTTCCCAGCATCAAACTTTTCACGGCAACACACACGACGACACCAAAGCTAACCACCACAGAACGCAAGACAACGCGTAGACGGAGTAAAAGACAAGAGCTAAGAGCTCATATGGCACCGGTTACGAAAAGGTGGTGCAAAAAAGTAGACGAGAACGTCGCAAGATACTCCCTTCAGCCCCCCAGGTTCGGAAATCGCCTCTGATCATCTAGGGCAATGAATTTTCTACCTACCAAGTTTGGATCCACACGTTTGATCGCTAGACCTGCCCCACCATTTCCGGTAACCCCCCCCCCTCTAACTCCCCCTACCGCGGCCTAATCTGGTTTGACAAATAACTGTAAAATCCAAAGCATCTTCTCTCACCACCTATCAAGTTTCACTCGAATCCAAGCATTCTTCGGAAATTCTGGTCACCCCCCACCGTGCCAGATCCAGTCCAGACCCTAAAATACGCCATCTACATTCTACGGCATATGGCCTCTCTACTTTCCAAGTTTCAATTCAATTCAATTTCAATTCAAATTATTTTCTAACTATTCATGGACTAGCCGAATTTTCGTTTTTTGTCAACAACTAACTGCATCAAGATAAAATGACGTCAAACATAAAATGAATACATACAACAACAACAACAACAACAAGATAGTCAGACCTCAAAATAGGTTAATTAAAATTTAAAGAACAAAGAAAATTTAAGATATATATTTCTACACTAGCAGTTGATAAAACTGCTTCAGAATTGAGCTAGCTCACGAATGAGGGCATGAAGTAACGATGATACCGAGTATGAGAGCATGTGACAGGTTGTATTTCATTCAAATCACTTCACTCCGCACTATCGGAGCCACAAACATTTCCGGAGCCCCCCCAATATAGCCGAATACGACTCGGACACATAAACGTCACATCTCTCACATCTACCCTTCTCGCCCATCAAGCTTGACTCGAATCGGACCGTAAAATCAAATTTTCGATTCCCTCTTCAACCTCCTCCTAGCATAGCCAGATCCGGTCCAGACACCAAATAAAAAATCTAGGCCGCAGTAGAATCGGTACTGTCCAACTTGAATCCCATTCGTTCCATTCTTTTTGTTTTTATGGATATCACAAAGTTTCCGGATCCCCCCCCCCCCCCCCCCGGCCTTCCAACTAAGCCAACCATGAGCGCATGTGATTCGGACACCCATTTTGTATACCTAGGTCATCAGTTCTTATTGCCCATAGATTTTCACTCGAACTGGATCATCCGTTCGTGGTCCACTAGCCTTCCCTAAACTCCCCCAAAGTTGTCGTATCCAGGGACGGAAGTTTTCCTAGGCCATTGTGTCGGGTCCTTGAGTCTATTTGGTCGGGTCACTAAGATACCTACCATGTTCCATTGTCCTTAGCACATCTTGAAGTATCCTTATTCGCGATCGCCGGAGTTCCCCTCCACCCCACCCCACCCAACGTGTCCCCTTCAACTCCCTCCCCAAGTATCAGATGCGGTCCGTACTTGAAATGGAACAAATGAGACGATAGTTCTTTCCACCTGCCCGTTCAAAAGTTATGTATACCACTAGATTCCCCGGATTCCCCATCCCTAAAATCCCCCCACGACGGTTGGATCGAATTAGTATAGTTTATTAGTATAGGATAGTTCCTTGTACAGGAAAACAGGACGAAATTTCTAATGTTGTTCCAAGGGGGAAATCCGGCCAAAGTTTCTCCCGCAGGGTCCAAACTGGCGAGTGAGAGTGTAACATGCTGCACTTCGACGACTGTACCCCAGGCTGAGGATTCCTATCTGACTTATTTCAACCATGAGTAAACAACCCTTTTCCTAAGCGGGAAGAACAGTTAAACACATACCTAGGATATTCACAGTTGCTTTTGGTTCTAATAGTCCTGTAGTGGGCTTGACACAGTACCGTTTGGGGGCAGTTGTCTTAACCTTGAAGCACACTTTCTTGTCTGTCTTGTTCGTAATGACCATCGTAGTGGGTGTTGGCTCTTTAAAGGGACCTAGAGAACACACAATTTAAAAAACTGATCAAGCTTGACATGAAAAGGTCACAGTTAAGTTAATCCCGAGTTCTTCTTCTTCTTCCAACTTTTCTTGCCCAGAACTTACACCACAGTCTAAGATGTCATTCGATGCGCAAAATCTCATCTACTATTCAGCGTTATCTCTATTCAGTGTGTTTCAATATTTCCTGAATCATAAGTTCCGTTTTTGCAGATACCTTGGTGTCTGATACTCGGTCGAAAGTCATGCAGTTATCGTGGTATTTGATACCATGATCAAAAGGCGGTTTTGCAGTTATCACAATTGTCGTTTTTGCAGAGCAACCGTGTATCAGATACCAGGGTAACTGCAAAAACGACCAATTGCAGATCCAGTTACCGTTGTAACAGATATCATAGTATCTGCAAAAACGCAACTATAGACATGTTTGGATTTATTATTGGATACCCGCCCGTACGGTAATGTTCTTGCGTTCGCTTCGTATGTAGGCAGATTTTAGGTGCAGTCTGATGGTATCAATGTTTTGATCAAACAGCAGGATATGCTCCATCAGGCCCACAAAAAGATATATTTTTTTGTGCAGGCATATTGTGAGTTCGCGATAAGTTGATTACTGATTACTTACTGATTGTTTATTTACACAACCAGTGCAAAACGCTACTTTGCTGAACAGCTTACAACCTTAATTTGGGTTTTGTCATATTTTAACTTAATTTAAAAAACAGTTTTACAGGAGAAATTATTTGTTGATTCCATTGGAGACTACAGTAAGACAATCAACTGGCCTGTAATTTTCATGATTCTGAAACAGCTAGACAAAATTCAATATTTTTGCAGCACAACTGTGAGTGTGCCTTCTGAGCAATAAGGTACTGTGCAATAAGCGTGATCAATACAAAAATGTACAGAGCTAAACACATCGTTTGGCACTGTCGATTATAATTCGCAGTCGGCTTAGTCTGAAAAAATATTTGATTGGTACAAGATTTGCACAATTTTATGTCATTTACCTAAATGAAAAAATAGGGATAGAGTTAACAACCAGAAATTTCCTGTTTAAGAAATTTTCTGTTTTCCTAGTCAAAGGTAGGTTGTTTCTGATGTTCGCCATGTTCAACCAGTACAAGAATATAATTTGCAAGACAAACAAGTATTTCCGTCTTCTGGATACGAAACCGCGGCCCCTCCCCTCCCGATCCTGTTTTTTCTAACCCAGTAATCAAATAAAATACAATCACCAGTTACAAATAAAAAATCCTTTCTTTTCCTATCATATATATCCTTCGTAGTAAATCAAACTCTAATTGCCTTCAAATGCAATCCAACCCTTGACTAACCTGACTCAGCCCTAGTTATCCATCAAAGCTACAAAGAATCGCCTTCATATGAACTTGTTGGACATGATTGCGTAGTGGGGGGGGGCCATATTTTTCGCCATATTTTTCAATTTTTTCATACTTTTCAATTTTGCTAAATATTTCGATTTTTCGGAATATTCAGAATTTTCGAGAGGCCTCCGAATATTTAAATTTTGCAAATATTCAACTGAATTTTTCAACTGAAAAAATCGCTTTTTACATCTCTAGGGAAAGGCAAGAGCGCTTTAGCGCAGCCTTAATCTAGCTCAGCAGATGCTTTACTCAGTATAAATTCTGTCAGTGTGTGTTATTTTTCTTTTTAAGAGTCTTGCATTCTTTAGATTACTGTTGTTGACAATAATGTTTTCTTTTCAATCCTTTCTTTGTTCTTTTTCTTCTTCTTTATTTAATTACTCCATCTTTTAGTTTGTTTGAGCATTACAATAATCTATTATTGTTATTATTATATGTTGTAGCACTTCCTATCAGCATTACCAATCGCTATAGAAGTCATCATATTTATTGATTCTGCGGCTTTATAGTTATCTGGAGAGCCTTCATTGAAACTCACTTCCTTCCTACAAAAGTTTGTATTTTTTTTAGATTTTTCTGGTAGATAAATTAATAAATAAGGTTGGATTTGGGAGGTTTACACTATCCAACATTAGGCATAGGCTATGCTATACTCTAGAGACCTGCTAGAGATACCTAGGCTAGCCTACAGTACCGTAGTTCAAAACTGGTGCACGGCTGACTATGGTAGAGGTACATATGCGTATTTGAACACTTTTTAACTGTTCCACTACCTTGGCTTTGTTACTTGCATATAAAAAATAAAATGGAAAAGAAAAATAACAAACTTGATATCAGCTAACAGCCAGCTATTTCAGAGTTATCCTGGCACAAACTTCAAGTAGAAATTCAATTAACTTTCTTTGATTTTGAATTTACTAAAAAGGTCCTTCTTATTTTGAAGGCATCTGCAGATTCGGACCACCATCTTCTGCACTGAAGGTGCATTCCTCATGGCAATCGGACCACCATCTTCTGCACTGAAGGTGCATTCCTCATGGCAATCGGACCACCATCTTCTGCACTGAAGATGCATTCCTCATGGCAAACTTTTCAAATTATAGAGTGTTCCACCCTTCTAACAATAGTAACTATTAGTTACTATTTCCATTCCTACCTCACGAAAGGTTACTATGCTGACTGTTCAAACCTTCTTACAATAGTAACTAATAGTAACTGTTTGCTTACCATGCTCGGGAGTGTATTAAGCATGGTAACTATGGATCTCTGTAACGTGATTAGCTGGATATTTCTGTGGAGTGATATTTTACTGGAAATCTTAAAAAGCTTTCCAGCCTTGATGCCAAGAAGCCAAAATTTGTGGCATCATGCATAGTAACTAGAGTAAGTAGGGTGGAACACACAGCAAACCAGGTATCAGTTGAGAGTGTGTTCTACCCAGTCTACCACAAATCCCTGATTTTTGGATACCCTATGCCAAATGCTGGGTATATCTAGCATTTAGCATAGCCTATGCCTAATGCTGGATACCCTATGCCAAATGCTGGATACCTGTTGGTAATCTTACCCTGACCTACCTCAGTAGAAAGGAGTTCTGATTGGTTGATTTTTTAGCTTCACTCAAATCATCAATATTTTACTGGGTTACAGTATCCAGCACCTGGCATAGTGTATCCAGCGTTAGGCATAGGGTATGCCAAACGCTAGACATATCCGGCGTTTGGCATAGGGTATCCAAAAATCAGGGGTTTGTGGTTGACTGGTTCTACCCTACTTACCGTAGTTATTATGCAATAAGTCACAAATTGTAAAAACAAGGTCAAGTACCTCTCCTGTATTCAACGTAAGAAATACCTGTTTTTTTTTAGTTTTTTCTTCGGCTTCATCAATTGTTCACTAGCCTATTAGCAGATGATCACATAGTCGTAAGCAGACCTCTACTGTACACAACTGTTAGGACATAAGCAGGAAACCTGGAGCAGTATGAGAGAATGACAAACTTCATCAGCTTATCAAATTTAATCATCTTCAAAAATTAAAGGAACACACACACTAGCCGCACTAGGTAAATGGGCAAAAAACATACATCCAATGCCTTTAGATATTTACCCTTAAATCGGAGTTCAGTTTCTGGGTCGACGTGAATGATCTGACTTGAGTGAGACATATTTTAGGCTTGGAAAGTCTAACACCAAACACCAAAAATGCCCAATGTACAAATTTCTTCTTTGCTTCTACTGTTCTACTCTAGCAACCTCAAATTAATTTCAAAACTTGGGATGGCTATGAAAAAGTTACTAGCGCAGTTAACAAGACTACTAAAGTCATCAGGTTTGATAGTGCAAAACGGATACGTCGGCTGAATTTTATTAGAGCTATATTTCGGCCCTTCTTGGAAAGTGCCCTCTTCAGGCTCAAAACCGCTCAAGTTGGAAATACGAACTTGTGGGAAAACTTGTGGGATAAGGACCGTTGCCAAGACGGGCCGAAATAAAGCTCTAATAAAATTCAGCTGACGTATCCGTTTTGCGGTATCAAAGATAATTCGCAGTCGGCTTGGGCTGAAGGAATATTTGAAGTCATCAGTGTTGTTTGTGTTGAAAATTAGTATCAGGATCCTCTGGGTCCAGGTCAAGTTCGTAAAACAAGCCGTGTAGCCGTGTAGCCGTTTAGCCTATAGTGTATGCCCTGTGGCCCGATATTTACGGGGGGTGGGGAGGGGTTTTCAGGAGTAAACAAAATATTTTTTAAAGCTAATGACGAGGTCGTTTTAAGAGCAGGGGAAACACGATGATTCCATATCTGAACTTTATTATCTTGCCGGGCAAACAGTACACCCGGAATCTGGCAAAAATTGGAGATTGTTGGAAGTTTGAAGTTGTTTCTGTAGTCGATTAGAGATTCGGTATGGGATAAGGAGACCGGGTGAACAAGTAAGCCTTGTTCACCTGGAATCCGGCCAAAATTATTATTCAACCCGGCCGGAAAACCTGGTTGTCGATAATATCGCAGCCGCTGGGTACATCTATTTTTTGGCATAGCAAATACTTTTGAAACCGACAACAGGTCATTTCACTAGGGAACAGTCACCAGCGAGCCCAAAGACGAATAGTAACAAGACCAAAGGTGTCGATGGGATCCCAAAAATCTAATATTTGATTCAGACAATCGAGTCTTGTCTTCGCCAGATCCAGTCTTGGACAGGCTAATTATCAGAGAAAACCAAGTTCAGATATACCTCTATAAACCATATCTATTTTGACGATGACCGGGACTTCCTGCCGATTTCCGAGCGAACTACTAGCCCAGCAAACAAAAAAAAATACAGAAACAAAACCAGCGTATCTCCTTATCCCTATAAAGAACATCTAATCAACTTTGAATAAAAGTTTGACTTAAAAAAAAATCCGGTTACAACCGGATTCCGGAAAAATTATATGTCCGGGTAAAAAAACATCGTCATAAACCGAGTCAGCCTCCCTTCTTACCCCTTAATCTGTCATCTACTCGAACTTTTGCTTTTAACAAATTTTCCGGTTTTGGCCGGATTCCGGGCGAACTACTTGTCCGTCAAGAAAATGATTTTCACCATCGTCTTCAGCATGTTCTCCTACCCCTCAATCGAACATCTAATCAACTTCAAATAAAACTTTCACTTTTAACAAACTTTCCGGTTTTGGCCGGATTCCGGGCGAACTACTCGGCCGATGACAAAATGATTTTCCCCATCGTGCTCAGCATGTCTTCTTACCCCATAATCGACTATCAAACTATCAACTCGAAATAAAACTTCTAATTTTAACAAACTTTCCGGTTTTGGCCGGATTCCGGGCGAACTACTTGTCCGTCAAGAAAATGATTTTCACCATCGTCTTCAGCATGTCTTCCTACCCCTAAATCGAACATCTAATCAACTTCAAATAAAACTTTCACTTTTAACAAACTGTCCGGTTTTGGCCGGATTCCGGGCGAACTACTCGTCCGATGACAAAATGATTTTCCCCTTCGTGCTCAGCATGTCTTCTTACCCCATAATCGACTATCAAACTATCAACTCGAAATAAAACTTCTAATTTTAACAAACTTTCCGGTTTCGGCCGGATTCCGGGCGTACTACTTATCCTTCGAGAAAATGGTTTTCACCATCGTCTTCAGCATGTCTTCCTACCCCTAAATCGAACATCTAATCAACTTCAAATAAAACTTTTACTTTTAACAAACTTTCCGGTTTTGGCCGGATTCCGGGCGAACTACTCGTCCGATGACAAAATAGTTTTCACCATCGTGCTCAGCATGTCTTCTTACCCCATAATCGACTATCACATTAGCTGTTTCAAAATATTTTGTTTGCCCCTTAATTTAAACCCCCTCCCCCACCCCTAAATGTAGGGCTACATAGCCCATCTACGAACTTGACTGGTCCGACGACCCAACGAATCCTCACACCAAGTTTCATCAAAATATCTCACTCCCTTCGAGAGTTATCGTGCTTACAGACGGACGGACAGACGGACGGACGGACGGACAGACGGACAACTTTTGCGATGTCATAGGTATCCCTCCACTTACGTTTTGGGATCCCAAAAACAATACTCTATATGACTATCCCAACCACAACGAGAAACGTCACCCGAACGATGACTCAAGTCCCATGTCAACCAATCATGGCGTTCGTTGGGGACGTCTGTGGTGACGCTTCCGGCTCTTCCCTAGGCATACGGCGATTCTTTAACGGCAGGTTGAGTTAGTCATCACGAATATTTACTAAATATTTCTTGAGCCCAAGCTGACTTTGAAAAATATATTCAAATAATGCATTCGGATACGTCAGCTACGATGCTTTAGCAGCGATATTCCTGCTCTTCGTGGCAAGCGTCCTCGTCAGGCTATACATCTTCAGGGAACATTGAACCTGAAGATTGACAGCCTGACGAGGACCCTTGCCAAGAAGAGCTGCGTTCTTTGTCACGGGAGTTCTCACCGGTGGTCTCCGGTTTTTCTTATAAGCCGTTTTTGCATCCACCGGTGACTTCTCACCAGTGAATTAACCCGTTTTTGAACTAACCAGTGTCCGGTTTTATCTCACCAGTGCGGACTAACCAGAACCTGCTCGTGAGCACGGCTTCAGCGAGGAGTTAGCCGGTTTTCATCAACTCACCGGTGAACCAAAAGAACGCGTTTTAAGGGAAGAACCGGACACTGGTGACTAAACACCAGTGACAGCCCGGAGTGCAACGAACGCAGCTAAGGGCCGGAATATCGCTGCTAAAGCATCACAGCTGATGTTTCCGTTATATGCATTATTTGAATATATGAGAATTTCCAGTTTTACCCGATGTCAGGCAAAGTCCTTGTCCGGCTAGAAATAAAGTTCAGAAATAAGTTTAATTTACTCTTATTTTGACATTAATTTGAAGAAAAAAATCTCGAGCTTTAGCCCAGTTCTGGGCGGCCGTTTGCCCGTCAAGAAAGTAAAACTGAGATTTGGATTCAGGCCCAAAATCAATGAATACATAGCATGAACATGTTGAACGTGTCTGAAAGCTCCGAAACGAACGAAAATGCTGAATTAATTCAGCATTTTATGTAGCATTTCGCTTTCGGAGTTAGATTTTCGCTCAGTTAATGCAGCATTAATTCATCATAAATTTCAGCAAGAATGCTAAATTTTATGCTTAATTTTCAGGAAGAAACTGGGGAGTACGGCGATTCTCTCAGTGTTTTCGGCGGCAAACATAACAAATTCAAAAGACAACTGACAATTGGGCAAACATTCCAAATTCTAAGACAACTGGCGATCATAGGAAAGATAAGAAGATAAGAAGGATGGATATCAGTATCTGATCCATTTTATCAGCTTTAACAGCTAATTGTTTTTTCTTCTTCTTCTTCTTCCTGACTTAGAATTTTGGTATTCTAGAAGTGTCAGAGAAGAAAAAAAGGTGACAGCTTTATGACAAAAAAGAAAAGAAAATGTAGCATTAATGTAGCATTTACAGCACCAAAAAGCTTTCGGACACGTTCGTTGTCTTCCGTAATGCTTTGGACAGATGATAGGGCTTGGATGATCGTCGACTACAACTTTTTACCTTCCATACGGAAAAGTTGAGATTCTTTGAACTTTGCAATGAAATCGGAGAAAATCCGGCCGAGAAAACCTATCCGTCTGTTCGCAGAATAAATATACGGCTACCGGACCCGTTTATTTCGACCCCTCTCATCAGAGTACCGCCCGACAGACGGACGAACGAATAATTTCACACGTTTTGCGGTCCAAAAAGCCAGACAACTGCGAGTACAATGACTTTGACCTAACTGGATTATGAGCAGATTACCAAGCAACGATTCTTCCGAACGACTAACCTGGACAGAAGCCTTGGACCTGCCACATTCTACCTGTCCTTTACGACTGACCACGGCAAGTACCGACTTCCAAGAGAATCTGGTCAGGGCTCTCCTCCTAGACCCTCCATTGTACCTCACAACTCGTGACCACCGTTAGAACATGGAACCAAGTCGACTTAGAACTATAGGATTCTCCCGTTTCCACTAGCTTGCGTTTTTTCCCATCTTCAGTAAATTAGTAAAGCCTGCCTTATGGGAGATATAAAGTTGTATTAATAATGAATATATTTTATCAACTTGCTTTCTGTCCTTGTTTATATGTCCGGTAAAGTATACGCATTAGTTGCGGTTGACGGTTTACGTGTGAAGTTAACTTTCCAATGGAAAAATGCGTGTTCATCGAAAATAGCGAAAAGTAAAGATGAAAACAAATTAAAAATATCGTTGAAAATATTATCCATTTTTCTCAAAAGTCAGCGACAACAGCAAATTTTCATAAATCATTTTAGATTGTATAGTGCTCAACGCAGTTGTGAGAAGCTCGGGCTTAGTTCAATCACATGATTTTGCGTACCGTATACGGAAGGAAATTAGTTTCAAGACGGGAGTAACGAACTACGGATACGATTTAGTTCAAATAACCACAGTTCCAATACCGAGTAAACTATATTTTAATTTTTTTATTTTACCAGAAGTTTCAAAATAATAAGGTACATAAATAGCAAAAACCGGATAATTTCTGTTTTTCATTTACTTCGCACGTCCCAGCAAACTCATGCTGCACTTCCAGAAACGGCGCCGCCAGCTCCTCCGGTACTAGAACCTGTCTTGCCAACGCTGCTTGCTGTTCCGGTGGTTGAGCCACCACCAATCATACCACCAGCAGGCGCGGGCATAATGGGAACAACCCTCTCGGTTGGGCCACCAATTGCCAGCTTTGGAGCGTGGACGGTCAGAACTCCTTCAGGAGATAGGGTAGAAGTCACTTGGTCTGGCTTGACGTTGACTGGGAGGGTGTAGCGACGGCGGAATCTAGAAATAAGCGAGACAGGATATAAATATATAGTAAGGACACAGCGGATAATTACGCAGTCCCCAACCGATTCCGGGACGATTTGCAGGCAGAATAGCCTAGCTGATCTCCCCACGTGACGAGGCCGTGAGAATCAAGCTCAAGAAGCTGTCACACCTAAAACAACAAGACCAAAGGTTTCGATGGGATCCCAAAAGTCAAATATCTGATTCAGACAATTGCGAACGAACTATCGTAATTGTCCAGAAAAAAAAGAAAATTCTGAAACAAATTCAGCATGCCTCCTTACCCGTATAAACAATACCTAATCAACCTCAAGTAAAACTTTAACTTATAAAAAAAAAATGCTTCCACCGGATTCCGAACGAACTATATGTCTCGGTAAGAAAAAGATTGTCATGTTCAGATTCAGCGTGTCGTCTTACCCCTAGTTCTGTCATCTATAATCAACTTCGACTAAAACTTTTGGTGTTAACAATTTATCCGGTTTGGGCCTGGTTCCGGGCGAACAAATTGTCCGGGTAGAAAATATTTTTAAATAAAACATGACTTCTTACCCCTAAATCGAACATCGAATCAACTTCAAATGAAAATTTTACTTTTAACACACTTTCCGGCTCTGGCCGAATTCCGGGCAAACTACTTGCCCAGCGAGAAAATGGTTTCCACCATCGCGCTCAGCATGTCTTTCTACCCCTAAATCGAACATCTAATCGACTTCAAACAAAAGTTTCACTTTTAACAAACTTTCCGGTTTTGGCCGGATACCGGGCTAACTACTTGTACGGCTAAAAAATGGTTTTCACCATCGTGTTCAGCATGTCTTTTCACCCCATAATTGACTACACTATTATCTGTTTAAAAATATTTAATTTTCCCCTGCATTTAAACACCCTCCCCCACCCCTAAATGTAGGGCTACAAAGCCCATCTACGAACTCGACCTTACTCTTGACTCGAAGAATCCTCACACCAAGTTTCATCAAAATATCTCATTCCCTTCAAGAGTTATAGCGCGCACAGACGGACAGACGGACAAGTTTTGCGATGTCATAGGTATCCCTCCACTTACGTTTTGGGATCCCAAAAACGTACATCCACGAATAAATTATTTTTGTGTTCTTCTTTCTTGCTCTTTTCCTTATTATTTACTCGGTTTTCGTGCTTTGTTACTTTGACGGGTTAAAAATAAAATCCTCATATCTGTAAAAGGTTACCAAAGGGCTTGAATTTGCGTGCCAAATAATCAAGAACGCACTCCGAACACTAACGCTCCAACGAAGATTTTAGAGTTTGGCTGACCAGTGAGGACGTTATAATCGGAGCAGTTCCGAGGGTGTCAAACAAAGGCCGGACATCACACAAACTGAAGGGGGATTCCGAGTGTTCAAAGCTCAGATCGGTAAAAATTGCTTCACTTATCCAGAACTGCTGTGGCGCTCCGATCGCTTTTGTAGAAAGCGAAGCGAATAGTTCTGCGAAGTGCGCTTCTACGCTGACTAGTTCCTGTAATTCCCAGTATCTATATCAGTACTTCAAATATAGTAATAGTTGACGAGTAGAAAATCTGCAATCTAGGTCGGGCTTTCTTAATGAGACATCGGGAGACTTTCGAAAACAAGACCGCTTGGACCGATGAACTGTATAACAGTACGAACACTTATACATACTGACATACAAGAGTAGGTAACTCGGACCACAGGAAGCGACGGAATACAAATAGGAAGCGAATAACTCGCACACAGCGACAGCGACAAATTTTGGCGATTTGCAATATCTCTTGTCGATCGGCGAGACAAAAATCGGAAAGAAGTTACAACAAGAGCTACGAGCTCATATGGCACTTGTTACGAGTAGGCAGGCATCGGTTATGTCAATGATATACCTAGTGTTTGCTAGGTGTCTTCCCACCAAGTTTCATCTCGATCCCTCCACTCATAGCGTTTTCCAATATTTCCGGTTGTCCCCTCCAGCTCCCCCCAAAAGTCACCGGATCCGGTCCGGATTTTAAGTGGGTCGTCTGAGTCATGAGGTCTTTCCAAATATCAAGTTTCATCGAGATCCGGTCACCCGTTCAAAAGTTATAAATACCTCAAGATTCCGGATTCCCCCTCCCTCCACTCCCCCGACAGTGCCCGAATCGGCTCGGTCCTGTCAATGATGTATCTAGTGTTTGCTAGGTGTCTTCCCACCAAGTTCCATCTCGATCCCTCCACTCATAGCGTTTCCCAAGATTTCCGGTTGCCCCCTCCAGCTCACCCCAAAAGTCACCGGATCCGGTCCGGATTTTAAGTGGGTCGTCTGAGGCATGAGGTCTTTCCAAATATCAAGTTTCATCGAGATCCGGTCACCCGTTCAAAAGTTATAAATACCTCAAGATTCAGGATTCCCCCTCCCTCCACTCCCCCCACAGTGCCCAAATCGGCTCGGTTATGTCAATGATGTATCTAGTGTTTGCTAGGTGTCTTCCCACCAAGTTTCATCTCGATCCCTCCACTCATAGCGTTTCCCAAGATTTCCGGTTGCCCCCTCCAGCTCCCCCCAAAAGTCACCGGATCCTGTCCGGATTTGAAGTGGGTCTTCTGAGGCATGAGGTCGTTCCAAATATCAAGTTTCATCGAGATCCGGTCACCCGTTCAAAAGTTATAAATACCTCTAAGATTCAGGATGCCCCCTCCCTCCACTCCCCCGACAGTGCCCGAATCGGCTCGGTCTTGTCAATGCTGTATCTAGTGTTTGCTAGGTGTCTTCCCACCAAGTTTCATCTCGATGCCTCCACTCATAGCGTTTCCCAAGATTTCCGGTTGCCTCCTCCAGCCCCCCCCCCAAAGTCACCGGATCCGGTCCGGATTTTAAGTGGGTCGTCTGAGGCATTCCAAATATCCAGTTTCATCGAGATCCGATCACCCGTTCAAAAGTTATAAATACCTCAAAATTCCGGATTCCTCCTCCCTCCACTCCCCCCACAGTGCCCAAATCGGCTCGGTTATGTCAATGATGTATCTAGTGTTTGCTAGGTGTCTTCCCACCAAGTTTCATCTCGATCCCTCCACTCATAGCGTTTCCCAAGATTTCCGGTTGCCCCCTCCAGCTCCCCCCAAAAGTCACCGGATCCGGTCCGGATTTTAAGTGGGTCGTCTGAGGCATGAGGTCTTTCCAAATATCAAGTTCCATCGAGATCCGATCACCCGTTCAAAAGTTATAAATACCTCAAGATTCCGGATTCCCCCTCCCTCCACTCCCCCCACAGTGCCCGAATCGGCTCGGTTATGTCAATGATGTATCTAGTGTTTGCTACGTGTCTTCCCACCAAGTTTCATCTCGATCCCTCCACTCATAGTGTTTCCCAAGATTTCCGGTTTCCCCCTCCAGCTCCCCCAAAAAGTCACCGGATCCGGTCCGGATTTTAAGTGGGTCGTCTGAGGCATCAGGTCGTTCCAAATATCAAGTTTCATCGAGATCCGATCATCCGTTCAAAAGTTATAAATACCTCAAGATTCCGGATTCCCCCTCCCTCCACTCCCCCCACGGTGCTTGGATCGGGGAAGTGACTATTTCCAACTTAATCATTTGGGGTCCCTGATACGCCTGCCAAGTTTTATCGTCCTAGCTTATGTGGAAGTGCCCGAACTAGCAAAACCTGGACAGACCGACAGACCGACGGACGGACAGAAACTGCGATCGCTATATGGCACTTGGCCGAAGGGCAAAAATGTCGGATCGTTCCCTTCCGGATATCCTGAGGACATCAACGTTTTTGCGATAGTCTAGCATTACAACAGCATACCTTGCCAGTTAGTCGCGCGTCACCGTATGCGCGAGCAAACTCCCAAGTTTGCTCTCGTGAACGACGCCCATCTCGGTGGGGGGGGGGGGGGGTGAATCGACTTCCACCCAGAGGCGTTACTAGCCAAAATCTGTGGGGCAAGGTATTTATCGACTGGCTGGTCATTTTTACCGACTGTTTTTGCAGGTAAAAACGAATATTATTGAGAAAAAACGAAGAGTGTTGACAAGAAATCGGCTGATTTATAACTACGATTTTTAAGAAAAAAGTTTTTAAGAAAATCGACTGTTTTAACGAAAAATCGCGGAGCTTCACACCGCCGGCTACAATTTACCGATTACCGATACTTTTTACCGACATAGTGGTGACGCCCCTGGTCGCACCTAAAAGACGAATTCGGGTACTTACTCTCTCGAGACGTATCCGTGCTCGTCAGACCTCTCTTCGTGCTTGCCATGGACAACGATGTCGTTGTCGGTAGTCTTGACGGTGATTTCATTGGGGGTGAAATGACCGACGTCAAGCTGAACCTGAAATTCATTTTCGTCATCCTTGACATGACCTGGCTGCGCCAGTTCCTTGAAGGCTCGATTGACATCTCGATCCATGCGTCGAACCATGCGTCGCATCGGGCGGGCAAGAGATCTGGAAAAGATCGTTCAGTATTTAAAAATATCCGAATACTAACTAGGCTGTGCTTTCAACATATAACTCACTGTTCTGGCTGATTTAAGCCTTTTCTAAATCAGTCTAGACATTATTAAAGGTTGACGGGTTTTACGAGAATCGCGCGTGTTACGGTCGTGATTAGATTTAATTCCAGAAAACAATTCGGGTTCATAGAAATGTAATCGGGTTCATAAAAATGTTTACCAAAAAGGACTGACAGGAGAGCTCAGTTGACCATCGCTTATTCACTTTAACATTTTTAGAACATTTCTGTTCCTCCCTTAATCCGAAACTCGTCCCACCCCTAAATACGGGGCTTTAGTGTTTTAAGAAAATTTCTCTACACTTTCGTGAGTTATCGTGCTGACAGACGGACGGACACACAGACGGACAACCTTTAAAAAGTCATAGGAATTACTCCACTTACACTTCGGGGTCCCAAATATGAAAAAGAATCGCTTGACACAATCCAAATAATCCAGTCTGTTCAGCACAAAAAGTCAGGTAGAACTTTAACGTTCCAGGGTTCTTGCGCTTACTCTTCCACGTTTTTTCCCTTACTTTTCCCTGACTTTCCGGACCTTTTTCAGCAGTATTCCGAGACCTTTCGATTACCTCAGTAAAAAATACCGCCAAAATCTATGATATGACTCATACAATTACAAAGATTTATTCAACTTCTTCCTGAACAAGCAAGCCGTCGTATACTTTGAAGGACAGACGGGGACGGCTAATGAACAGATTTATCAACTGATAAACGTTGGGCACAGAACCGGCGAAAAAGAAACTTCCAGTAAAAAAAAAATCGATTTAAGTTAAGACTGAACTTTTTCATTAATTTCTCTGACCTTCTGCGACTTTTCACGATTTTCCCTGACTTTTCCCTGATTTCCCTGACAAAAAAAAATTCCCTGACTTTTCCTGATTTCCAGAGACGCACGAACCCTGGTTCCAGAAACGCCGGTACATAACCGGTAATTTCAAAGGAATGCCCTGCCATAGCCGAACATTAAAATAGTACTCGACGTACATAATCGGATCATGGATCATGGAATCGGTGGCACTAGCAGTCCAAGCAGCACTGCTACCCGTTCTGAAAGACCTAAAGCGATCGGAGCCAGGAACGTCCTCAAAGAATTGCCCTACTGAAAGAAAATATACTTTGCTTACCTATCGTAATCCATAACATCAGCGAAGGGGTCTAGGAATGGATCCACCCAGCCACTATATCCACCTCCATACCATGGGTTCATAGCCATTTTCTGCAAAGAAATGTGATTTTGTTGTAAATTCTGTTTGATAGATAGGTGATGTGATGTGCTTCCAAATGAGCTCGTTAATGGAGATGTCTTACGTATAATACTAATGCAACCTACTTCCAAAATCACTCCATATATTTCTAAACACAGAGACCCCAATTCCGTATGGTACAGTCTAACCCCTCTAACAAAACCACGCTGTTCTTGCCGTGTTTTGCTACCTTAGATGTGTGTCACGCAGTCGACGATTGTCTGCGAGAAGTTTTTCCATCAGATAAACCGGTTATGTAAATTGTTTCCCTGTTTTCGCTACAAGTCTCGGTTCTCAGAAAAGGCTTAAAACAACCAAAACCATTGGTTATTTGTTGAAAGCACAGACTATAGTGCGAGGGGTCCTGGGAGTCCTTGCAGGGGGCCGAATTGAAGTGCTACCAGCAACAAGAGCATCGTGAAGCGCTGTTCGCAAATATGCCTCGCGAGGTATAGATGCCTGTCCCAAAATCTAGAAATCCAGCCAAGATATCCAAAGTATTGCGCTTCACTAAGCGCGCTTGTGGATGGGCTTAACACTACAATAGAAACTCGCCTGTGACTGGCCTATCCCTAATGGTAGCAGCAAAAATAAGGACATCGAATCCCCCGTACTAAAAGGTAAGGCAAAACACGGATTAATCAGCACGAAAACATACTTCTGCGCAATATAGAATCACAGAAATCCATCTTACCTTGTTTAATTTACGAGACAAATAATCTAATTCACAGTATCAATGATTTCGAACTGATGGGAAACCAACGTTTTCAATCGTATTTGTACCTATCCACCCATTCAGAGTTCAGTGGCGAAGCAAATGAATTTACGACTTGATTCGTGTGGGGATCTGTAGGAAACAAGGTCACCCTCTGCTAAACTCTATATAACAACTTTCCTTGAAGTAGGTTACTCGAACGTGAGGCGGTCGCTCGACCGTTGGTTGCAAACGGATGATGATTTCTAGAAAATGAGATTGCGTTAAAAGTGACTGGTTTATGTCGAAAATGCTCAAGAAACGAATAGATTCAAAATAGAAAAAGCTCGCTCGCTTAAACAAGACCCAAGGTGTCGATGGGATCCCAAAAATCTAAGACTTGATCCAGACATTTGGGTCTTGTCTTCGCCAAATCCAGTCTTCGCCAGGCTAATCATCAGAGAAAATCGAGTTCAGATATTCTATCTATCTATCTATCTATACCTCTATAAGCCATATCTATTTTGACGATACTGACCGAAACTTCCTGCTTTACATCTGCCGAATTCGCGGTTTCGCCCGAATTCCGAGCGAACTACTAGACCAGCAAAAAAGAAAATTCAGAAACAAATCCAGCGTATCTCCTTATCCCTATAAAGAACTTCTAATCAACTTTAAATAAAACTTTGACTTAAAAAAAAATGCGGGTACAACCGGATTCCGTACTAATTATATTTCTGGGTAAAAAATGATTATCATATAGCCTACAGACTCAGCGTCTCTTCTTACCCCTAAATCTAACATCTAATCAACTTCAGATAAAACTTTTGCTTTTAACATATTTTCCGGTTTTGGCCGGATTACAGATGAATTAGTTGTCCGGCGAGAAAATGGTTTTCACCATCGTGTTCAGCATATCTTCTTACCCCTAAATGAAACATTTAATCAACTTCAAATGAAACTTTTACTTCTAACCAACTTTCCTGTTTCTGCCGGATTCCAGACGAAATATTTGTCCAGCGAGAAAACGGTTTTCACCATCGTGTTCACCATGTCTTCTTGCCCCTAAATCAATCCTTAATTCCGGTTTTTGCCGGATTCCGGACGAACTATTTCTCCGGAGAGAAAATGATTTTCACCATCATGCTGAGCATGTCTTCTTACACCTAGATCAAACATGTAATCAACTTTAAATGAAAATTTTACTTTTAACCAACTTTCCGGTTTTTGCCGGATTCCGGACGAACTACTTGTCCAGCAAGAAAATGGTTTTCACCATAGCATGTCTTCTTGCCCCTAAATCAAACATTTAATCAACTTCAAATGAAACTTTTACTTTTAACGAACTTTCCGGTTTTTGCCGGATTCCGGACGAACTACGTGTCCGGCTAGAAACTGATTTTCACCATCGTGCTCAGCATGTGTTTTACCTCAGAATCGACTATCAGATTAGCTGTTTAAAAATATTTCGTTTGTCCCTTAATTTGAACCCCCACCCCTAAATATAGGGCTACAGGACCCATCTACGAACTCGACCTTACTCTTGACCCAAAGAATCGTCACACCAAGTTTCATCAAAATATCTCATTCCCTTCGACAGTTATCGTGCTCACAGACGGACGGACAGACGGACAGATGGACAACTTTTGCGATGTCATAGGTATCCCTCCACTTACGTTTTGGGATCCCAAAAAAGAGTAGACCGTTTCGGAATTGCCTGAGCAACTGTGAATTTTAGGGAGAAGCTTCAAGAATAGTCTGTAAAAAAAAAAATCTTGCAGTATTTGTTACTGGGATTAACCTTGTCTCTACTGAGATAGGATTATCTCTAATTCGGAATAACCTTATCCCAGTAGCGATAAGATCAATCCCAGTAGCAAATAATTGCAGTTAACTTTAATCCTTACTCGGAGAAACTTTTTACAGTGTAGTACTGGTTGCCGAAAATAGACGGTCACAAAAGCTAGAACTTGGAGCTACAAAGAGATGATAGACAGAGAAGGAAACGGGGACTGTTACAGGGCTTGCAAAATATGCAAATATATTGCAAATATTTGTTTTTTCGAAAAGGCGGGTTATAAATAAATTACTTACTATATCGCAGGTTGAAAAAAAATATTGTAAAATAGAATGTAGTAAAGGGTTTTCTGCGAAACAATGTACCGTGGCGAAACGTCTCCATAACAAAACGCCCCCCGAAGAAACAGGCTTATAAAAATTTTGAGAAAACCTCTTTTGTTGATTTTAAGACTTCCGTCAGACCCTGCATTCTTTCAGAGCGGATTAATTTAAGACCGCGGAATCAGAAGGACTCCTTCTTTGATATAGATTACAATCAAGCTTCAAACTTGGTAAGTTTCCGTTTCATTTACAAATTAATTTAAGACCGCGGAATCAGAAGAATAGATTAAAATCGCATACGCTTATGCAAATTATATGTAAGGAAGAGGGTGGCAGGTTCGTGACGGATACGTTGTATCAGTGTACTATTGATGCTTTGTAGAATCTTCTTACCAGTAACATTTTCTTTGCATATCTTATTTTCCTATAAGCTACTTTTGTCCGCACCTGCACCCAGACCGGGGGCAGGTTTGGACATGGCTGGCGGAAATCATTTTTCTTTAACCCAGGAAGGAATTCAGTTTCGTTCATTTGCTTCCGCCTGGGAAAACTGCACAAGCATACCGTCGCTTTATTACCATCTCTTATCATCATCCGGATGGGTCTAGGCGAGAACCCCCCGGCGAAATAAAACCCTGGCTAACCCCCCCCCCCCCTAGTACCAAACTCCCCCCCCCCCCCCCCCCCCCCGACCCCCCCTACCCCCCCCCCCCCCCCCCCCCCCCCGGTGCCAAAACCCCTTCGGCGAAAACCCACCCGTATCCCCAAAGAGTCATCGTGCCAAATTTAAACAAAATATATCAACTCTTTCGAGAGTTATCGTGCTAACAGACGGACGGACTACTACTTTTGCGATGTCGTAGGTCCGTCTCCACTTTCTTTTTGGGATCCTAAAAACTAACGGGACCTAACTGCAGCTTCCTCGCCAAGAAGGGGAAGGAACTGGGAAAGGATTTTTTTTTTTGTGGGGGGGGGGGGGTCGTTACATTGAGTGGAATGGGTTTTGATTTGATCTTTCACTGTTAACACCTCACTGTACAACAGCTTAAGGTGAATGCGTGTGTTCGTTCACTTCAGGAATTATTCTTTCACCATCAACCTTCACCTCCACTTTTTACTCCCCTCCCTTGTTTATCTTTGTTCTGCCTGCGCTTAACGCATTCAAAACTTAAAACACATCCTGCCAGCACTTTTTGCTTCACATACACATACCCTTTGTGCACGCACAAGCTTATTCTTACACTTGTTACTGGATACTGCGTCCAGTTATCCTACTCTTATGCATCCGTCAGTAGGTACATGAGCTTTCTTGGGTACCAGCTAATCCCTTGTAGGCCTACTATCCGTGGCGTATGTATTTGGGACTAGGACATTCTTTTGGGATTGTCTTTTTTTATGCGGGGGGGTTTCGCCGGGGGGGGGGGGGGGGGTACCAGGAGGTTTCCGGTCGGGAGGGTTTTGGTGCCGGGGGGGGGGGTTTGGTCGGGGGGTCTTGATCGGGGGGGGGGGGGGGGGGTACTGGGTTTTTTTTAGCCGGGGGGGGGGGGGGGGGGGGGGGGGGGGGGGGGGGGGGGGTGGCCGGGGTTTTTTTGCCCGGGGGGGGGGGTAGCCGGAACCCATCCGGATATGCTGTAACCACTGGGTCTGAATATGACTGGTTGTCTTCCGGAATGGGTCTGAAAGGCTTTCTGTGCCTTTTTGCTGACTTTTTTCGTTCCCTCTTCCGATTTTATCTTCTTTTATTAATTTTTTCTTTTTTTTCCATTTGGCTTTGCTGTCCGAACCTGCCTCCAGTGTTTTTGTCCGGACCTGCCCATGGTGCTGTTTTACAGAAATAAATGTGTAACTCTGATACTTTTGTTTCAATAAGGGAAACTCGTATTCGACATAGTAGAACCAATCTTAAACTATCTAAATAAACAAGACCAAAGGTTTCGACGGGATCCCAAAAATTTAATATTTACAGACAATCGGGTCTTGTAGCGGTCCAGTGGTAATCATCGGAGAAGAAGTTCAAATATGGATTCAGAATGTGAGTTTACCTCTATAGCCTGCGCCATGTCTACTTTGACGAAAGTTCCTGCCTTACTTCTGCCAAATTTTCCGATTTCAGCAGGATTCGTGGTGAAATGTGTCCAGGTATAAAATGATTGTCATACACGAATTCAGCAGGCCTTCTTACCCGTAAATCGAACACCTAATGATATTCAGATAAAACTTTTACTTTTAACAGATTTTCCGGTTATGGCCGGATTCCGGGCCATCTACTTGTCCGGCGACAAAATAATTTTCATATTCGGATTCAGCGTGTTTCACTATCCTTCAATCGAACCTCTCATCAACTTCAGATTAATCTTTTATTTTCGACAAACTTTCCAGTTTTCGCCGGATTCCGGCCGAGCTACTTATCCGACGAGAAAATCATTTTCATATTCTGATTCAGCGTGTCTCGTTACCCCTAAATCAGATATCTAATCAACTTCAGATATAACCTTTACATTTAACAAATTTTCCGGTTTTAGCCGGATTCCGGACGAAGTACTTGTCCGACGAAATTTTTTTTTTTCGCCCCTTAATTTGAAACCCCTCCCCTAAATATGCAGCTATCCGGCCCATCTACGAACTCGACCCTTCCCTTGACTCGAAGACCAATTTTCGTCAAAATATCTCATTCCCTTCGAGAGTTATCATGCTGACAGACGGACGGACGGACAGACGGACAACTTTTGCGATGTCATAAGTATCCCTCCACTTAAGTTTTGGGATCCCAAAAATCACCGACGCTATAAGTGGGTTCGGAACTACCAAAATGAGGTGCCAACTCCATGGCGTAGAACTTAATTTCGCGCAAAAAAGTGACACCAGCATCATTTCGCTATGATAGCACGAGTGTAACTGTGGAAATTTTTTACAGAAGAGGCGTACAAGTGTAACAGCAAATTTCAATAGCGAGGTTTGCACAGCCGATGTCCGGACCTGCCCCTGTGACGGACCTGCCCCCCTCTCCCCTAATACTATATTTTTGTGATGTAAGTAAGTAAGTAAGTAAGTAATTTATTTATAACCCGCCGTTTTCAGAAAGCGGAGTAAATGAAGAAAGTAAATAGAACACATAAACATACACAAAAAGACACTTAATTTCAATCGTCGGCCAGGAAGCAGTGTAGAAGGTCGTGCGCTGGTTGGGTTCTGTTGTCAATGATTTTTGATAGCGAAGAAGAAACATCCAAAAGGGTAACACTTGCATCTTGAATTTTGAACTTCTCTGTCAAAGTATGGTTATGGCATAATTTCGACAAGTGGAGCAGGTGCTTTGCACATTTAAAATAACATGATCTCATCTTTTTTATCTCCTTCTTTCGCAGAACATGAGTGACACCAGAACGAAATAGTATAGAAGGAGCGCAGAAGGTGCTGTACAATTTTCCCAAAGCTTTACGATTATAGCGCCCCCGGTTGGGGACGATGCGCCCATAGGCGGTACGGATTGATCTAGAAACTTCTTGAACAACCGAAGAGCAAAATTTTGACAACGAGGATTTGAATGTTATGCCAAGCCATCGTAGAGATTCTGTTGATCTGACGACGAACGATCCAAGAGAGATAGAAGCTTTAGCATTCAAACGATTTGACGAAGGGTTGAAATGCAGGTACTCACATTTTGAGAGGTTAACTTCAAGACCGATTTTGAGAAGTTCCGACGACAGCTTACAGACATTTTTGGCGAGTGTGGATCGGGTACGGCTTACTAAGAGCAAGTCGTCCGCGTAAGCTATGTAGCTGAAGGCGTGGTCTTTATAAAAGTAAGCAGGATGCAAAGAATCAAGACAAGAAGATATGGCCGATTTGAAGATGTAGGGAGATAAGACTCCCCCTTGACGAACACCAGTTCGGACTGGAATAATCTCTGACAAGCTACCTTGCCATTTGAACCTTACTGAAGAATGACCATACCAAAATTTTAACAGATAGACAACAGACAGATTCACGCCAGAAGTAATGAGAGAAAATAGGGCCTGAGAGCGCGTTATATTGTCAAAAGCACCAGCTATATCTATAGAACATATATGTATAGCAGACTTGTCGCGGGTAGCCTGTTTCATCCTTTTTGTCAATATGTGATGAGCGTGCGGACAACTGGCGCTCGAACGGAATCCAAACTGCATTGAACCAAAGCGACATTTTCAACTATTTCTGGAAGAAGGACGTATTCCAGGATTTTGCTTATGGTACAAGAAACTGTAATTGGCCGATAGATTTTGCAAAGGTCCGCGTCTTTCCCTCGCTTAATCTCGCTTAATGTATTTCGTTGATTCTGTGAAAGACCCGTGCCATCTGTATTATCCTTGACGCACTTTTTATCCACCACATTCTACGGTGATTTTTGCATTTGCCGTGCGTGGGTCTTTTCGAGGCGGATCAGGTTCCCACTGATTGCTCATTCCCCAGGAATACCGGCTATATACATTTTTCCGTGTTTCTTATCAAAACCATTGCGACCGCACTAGAGTGAAAGCGCGAAGAACGAGTTCGCAGTCTTTGAGAAACCCAAGTGAGTTTCAAAGGAAGGAATCGCTTATGTTATGTGGGATTCTTGAATGTAAACTGAATCTACTACGACTTGTGCTTTAAATGCGAAAGTGGAGGGGCTTCTGTCAAAGGTAGTGGGCTTGAAAAGGAAGGCGACAACGCCGACAACTAGGATTTCACTGGGGACGTTTCTTCTGATTTTTTGTCGGGGACGTTTTCAGCTGTGGGCGATTAGTGGAGGACCTGACGCCTGGGATAGTTTTGTTGGGAAAGTTTGAGAGTTAAGCCCTGCCTCGATGCTGAACTAGATAAAGGTTTGATCTGAATTCTCGGTTCTCAATCCTCGCTATCGTTTCTCTCAGTTTTTTTGTTTTTTTTTTGGGGGGGGGGGGAGGGGTCCCAAAACGTAAGTGCCGGGATACCTGTGACTTCGTAAAGTTGCAAGTCCGTCTGTCCTTCCGTCTGTCTGTTAGTACGACAGTTCTCGAAGGGATTGAGAAATTTTGTCAAAACATGGTTTAAGGATCTTTTGGGTCAAAGTACAGGTCAAGTTCGTAGTTGGGCCCCATGGCTGTATATTTAAGGGTGGGGGAGGGGTTTCAAATTAAGGTGCGAAACTTCTTTTTTTTTAGAAGCTGGTGAGGTACTCGATTTAGGGGGAAGAAAACATGCTGAATCCGAAGAAATGTCTTCTTTCGCCGGTAAAGTAATTAATCCGGAATCCGGCGAAAACAGAAAAATTTGTGAAAAGTAA
This sequence comes from Branchinecta lynchi, assembly GCA_023053575.1. Classification (NCBI taxonomy): domain Eukaryota; kingdom Metazoa; phylum Arthropoda; class Branchiopoda; order Anostraca; family Branchinectidae; genus Branchinecta; species Branchinecta lynchi. Next base: position 521,880 of record JAKZAP010000004.1, read on the forward strand.
AAGTTTGATCTGAAGTTGATTAGAGGTTCATTTAGGGGTAGGGAGACCATGCAGGGGTATGCTGAATTAGTTTTTGAGCTTTAGTTTTTTTGCCAAACAAATAGTTCAACACAATACAATACAAAAAACAAATAATCCGGCCCAAACCGGAAATTTGGCAGAACTATTTAAGGCAGGAAGTTTCGATCAATTCCTTCAAAGTAGACGTAACGTAGTCTATTTTTTTTTCCGTGGCATCTTTTGTAATTTAACTTATTTTTATATTATCTAAAAACTAAGAAATCAGATTTCTTTCTTTTTGTGGCTACTCCTCCATCCCTCATCGACGTTACTTTTAATCTATTTTTACCCAATTTTGACTATTCACGTCACCTAACTTTTTAAGTTAAACCCATATTTTATTTACGGGTCTTCTCCCTATATTTGGAGATTAATTCTCTCGTTTGGGTTTTGTAAAAAATTTCTTTAATTTTCTTTAAACAACTAAATATAAACTATTAAAAAAAAAATAACACTAAAAAAAAGGAAAATAAAGATCCTCAACACCTTCACACACCAAATCATCAACCCCAGCTATTTACTGGCACAAACACAAGGACAAAAGAAAACACAATAAAACATAAAATTTATTTCATTATATATACAAATTTCCATCTTCAGTTCCGGCTACTCAAATACACATTCAAATTCTTCAAACTTAACTACTTTACTGGAAACGGTAAAAAAAAAGATAACAAGACCTAAGGTTTCGATGGGATCCCAAGAATCTAATATTTGATCCAGACAGCTGGGTCTTGTCTTCTCCAGATCCAGTCTTCACCATGCTAATCAGTAGAGAAAACCAAGTTCAGATATACGTCTATAAGCCCATATCTATTTTGACGGTACTGAACGAAACTTCCTGCTTTACTTCTGCCAAATTTCCGGTTTCGGCCGAATTTCGAGCGAACTACTTGTCCGGCAAAAGCAAATTTAGAATTGAATTCACCGTAGGGTATCTCCTTATCTCTATAAAGAACATCTAATCAATTTCAAATAAAACTTTAACTTGAAAAAAAAACGGTTACAACCGGATTCCGGACGAATTATATGTCCGGTTAAAAAATGATTGTCTTATACAGACTCAGCGTCTCTTCTTACTCCCAAATCTGCCATCTAATCAACTTCAAATAAAACTTGTTTTCGGTTTTAGCCGGATTCCGGGCGAATTAGTTGTCCGGATAGAAATGCTTTTCACATATGTGTTCAACATGTCTGCTTACCCCTAAACCGAACATTTAATCAACTTCAAATCAAACTTTTACTTTTAACGAACTTTCCGGTTTTTGCCGGATTCCGGGCGATTTATCTGTCGGACAAGAAAATGTTTTGTATATTCGTGTTCAGCATATCTTCTTACCCCATAATCGACTATCACATTAGCTGTTTAAAAATATTTTGTTTGCCCTTAATTTGAACCCCCTCCTCCACCCCTAAATGAAGAGATACAGAGACCATCTACGAACTTGACCTTACCCTTGACCCAAAGAGTCCTCACACCAAGTTTCATCAAAGTATCTCATTCCCTTCGAGAGTTATCGTGCTAACAGACGGACGGACGGACAGACGGACAACTTTTACGATATCATTGGTATCCCTCCACTTACGCTTTGGGATCCCAAAAAGCAAAAGGCCCACGACTGCAAGGGGCTGCTCCCATCTTTAACACATTGAACTGAAAACATCACTAACAAATAAAAAGTCATTTAACTAACATATTTTAAAAATACACTGATCACTATATAAATTATTAAGTAACATGTTTTAAAATATACTGGTCACTATATAATAGTTATAATCAACTCAATACATTAGGCGTTATTGGGCATTTTTTATAATCCTAAAAAAAAAAAACAAGTTTCCAGTAAAAACAAGACCAAAGGTTCCGATGGGATCCCAAAAATCTAATATTTGATCCAGACAATTGCGAACGAACTACCATATACTTGTCCACAAAAAAAAAGTTCAGAAACGAAACGAATTCAGTGTATCTCCTTATCCGTATAAAGAACATCTAATCAACTTCGAGATCAACTTCAAGTAAAACTTTAACCTATAAAAGAAATCCGGTATCAACCGGATTCCGAACGACCTATATCTCCCGGTAAAAAAAAGCAGATTGTCACCCCCGAGAGAGCATCAGTCAGGCCTTTGTGCTCAACCATTGTCAAGCTTTCGACGAGATAGTGAGGAATTCTCGAGCATCGCTTGTTTTGAGGCTACGGCAGTCGAAGAATTGCCTTGCGGCGATGGTTTCACACCCGCTATTCTACTGTCTACCTATTTGGCGACATCTGTCAAGTGATGATTAATTAGTGTTTTTTGTGTTTGTAGTGTAGTATACGGCGAAAGCTGAAATAAAGTTGAAGAAATAAATAAATAAAATATACAGAATCAGCGTATCTTCTTACCCCTAAATCTGTCATCTAATCAACTTCAAATAAAACTTTTGCTTTTAACAAATTTTCCGGTTTTGACCTGATTCCGGGCGAACAAGTTGTCCGGGTAGAAAATACTTTTCACAGAAGTGTTCAGCATGTCTTCTTACCTGTAAATCGAACATCTAATCAACTCGAAATAAAACTTTTACTTTTAACAGACTTTCCGGTTTTGGCCGGATTCCGGGCTAACTACTCGTCCGGCAAAAAAATGGTTTTCACCATTGCGTTCAGCATGTCTTCTTACCCCTAAATCGAACATCTAATCAACTTCAAATAAAACTTTTACCTTTAACAAACTTTCTGGTTTCGGCCGGATTCTGGGTGAACTACTTGTCCGATGAGAAAATGGTTTTCACCATCGTGTTCAGCATGTCTTCTTACTCCATAATCGACGACCACATTATATGTTTAAAAATATTTCATTTGCCCCTTAATTTAAACCCCTCCTGCACCCCTAAATGTAGGGCTACAGAGCCCATCTACGAACTCGACCTTACTCTTGACCCAAACAACCCTCATACCATGTTTCATCAAAATATCTCATTCCCTTCGACAGTTATAGTGCGCACAGACGGACAGACGGACAACTTTTGCGATGTCATAGGTATCCCTCCACTTACGTTTTGGGATCCCAAAAACAACAACCGAATAAAATCAGAAAATACCAAAAAATATTAAAACATAGACTTATTTACAATTTTTGCTCTATTTACATACCATACCTTCTTGTGTCAGCTGTTTCAACAGCCCCCATGGTGCCAATGTCTTTTCCAGAGGATAGTTTTCTTCTTTTTCTCGTGTCCTCGCTTCCCACGCGTAGTAGCTAATTTGCTACAACGTATGTGAGCGATCGGTCTTTTTTCTCTTCTTCATTATCACCTTCTAGTTTTAGGAGGTTTTTGAGGGGCAAGGCTATAGCCGCTATACGGGTAAACACAAATGCTGAGTCCATATTTGAACTTGGTATTCGCAGATGATTACCATTAACTTTAGTCTATTTCTAAATTTTATAAGTTAAAACGTTAAAGGAGTCGGGCGAAGGCTGGATATCTACAAGACCCAATTATCTGGATCAAATGTTACATTTTTGGGATCCCATCGAAACCTTTGGTGTTAGATATTCCTGATTTCCTTCAGCCCAAGCCGACTGCCAGTCATATTTGACGATGCAAAACGGATAAGTCAGCTACATTTTATTAGAGCTATATTTCGGACCTTCTTGGCAAGGGTTCTCCTCAGGCTCAAGCTGGAAAATGAACTTGTGGAAAAGGAACTGAAGATTCTTCCTTAAATATCGGATTTTGTTAAATTCTTCTCTGAAATTAGATGGAGTTAAAACTGGTGCTGTGATTTTATTCTGGACACGGCTGCTGTTTATGCCGTTCGATTTGGTCGTCGAAAGGGTAGAGATTGTTCTGCATTTTGGTTTTGGAGTCACCTGTCTCTTCTTCTTCTTTCCAGCTAAGATGAAAAGGATTCTTGCGGGATTCTGTATTTATACCGAATTGTTTTGTATTGAAAGACTACCGAATAATATTCATATTCTGTGTAACTTCGTCGAAACTGGAACAAAGTCGGGGTTCCTGGTAACTATTGCAATCCTGATAATTACACCGAAGAAACTATCGAATCACAATCATGATACCAAATAATTTTGGACCAATAGCTTATTCGGGATTCTGTGCAACTACCGATCTCCACAAATATACTGAATAGTTCTGGCATCGAAAAACCAAATAAATTTCAGTCAATTCCCTCACCGAATTCGTGATAACTACCGAATACTGGCAAGTATATCGAATCCCCATCCTTATACCGAATAGATTTATACCGATAGCCTAGTTGGGATTCTGTATAACTACCGAATCCCGCAAATATATCAATGTTCTGCGATCGAAAAAAATACCGAACAAGTTTACTAAAATTTTAGGCCTCCGGCCTAAAATTTGAACAAATCTCAAAAGTTGGGGGTGGGGGTGCTGCCCTCCCCCCCCCCCCCCCCCCTTGCGACGCCCCTGGTCTTCACCAAAGCCGAGTACAAACATGAGTCGAAGTCCAGATTTGTGTGATTGAACTAATCAGTTCGAGTATGTGCACACAGAATGTGTCATATCCTCCGGTATGCCTATAGACTTAATGGTATATTATGCCTATAGACTTCATGGTATATTTCGCAACAGACTCGTAAACATCTCACAGCCTGCGAACAGTCGAGTATAGGCTTGAGATTCGGAAGGAATAAGATTCTCGAACATTCGCGATCATTTTGTTAAGGTAGAAGATTACACGATTTACAAGAGACAAAACTGCAGCAACCAAGAAAATGTATCATTGTAGGTTGTTCAGACACCAGTTGTACGTTGATGTTGAACTGAACGGAATTCACGTTTCATGGTAATTAGATTATGCCGGCGAAGCTCTTGAAGGCTATGCAATGTCTGACAATCACAAAAAGTATTCAGGTAAACCGATAAAAAAAAATAATACGGTGAGAATGGCACGGACAGACGAACACGTTTTCCCGGGTCGATTTTCCACATTAGTCAGTTCCGGCCCAGAAAGCTGAATAAATTAAGCTTGTTCGTACGGAAATGACGATAATGCGAAAAAAAACAGGAGGGGGGGGGGGGGTCTGATCCTCGATCGCCATGACCATGACCTGAGCATAACATGTTTGGACACCCTTGTAACCCTGCGGATCAGGCCAGTAGAGCCTAAAGCCCGGCTTCACCTTCCAAACTTTAGTTTCGGATTCCATAATTGTGTTGCGAGAGCAACACTTTGGTTTTGTCCTCGTTTTTTTTTTTTTTTTTTTTTTTTTTTCCTATGACTCCGATTTCATTTTATACCTGGTAACTGGGAAGGGTCTAACCTGTGCGGTTTTTACGGAAAGTGTGGACCTTAGGCCGGATTGATGAATATGACATTAGATTTTGGAAAGCTCCGTAGAACTCTTGCCTGGGGCCAATAAGGATGGTTTTTGCTTGTCCTCGAGCCAGAGCCTACGGTTTGCGAAGTGAAGTGGAGTTGTATAGCCTATGTCAGAGAGGACTACCTGAAGTTGTGTAGCGAACCTTTCGTTTCATCAAAACATGTTTCTGCTTTCGAGTGGAAAGCTCCGTTCTAGCACGCAAGCAGGCAGGCACCAGTTTCAAATTGAAGATGGACTAAAATCTATAAGTGTTAAATATATGCGGCAGTTACCCGGCCCCACAGCCAACATATCTTCTTTGAGTGATAAATAGAAAAATCTACAGAGACAAAAAAGTGGGTTTTTCCCACGGGTCCGAAAGTGCTGCCATCTATTGTTTCTGTCGATGTCTGCGACGATTTCAGCTGAGTTTATAAAATTTTTTTTTTGCACTTGGGTTTGCGGTAGAGTAACGGTATCAGATGTGCCTCTTAAACTTTAAAAGTTCTCTCATTGCTAAAGAAACTAGAGCTTATCCTTTGCTCCTTTCTAAGTCGTGACGTTAGAAAGTTTTCCTACGGCAAAAAAGTCAACTTTTGAACTAAGACAGGTAGAATTTTTTTTTCGACGGCAATCGATAGCCATTGATGAGCTGATCAAAGTATATGTCATCCACTTTTTGGTACAAAAATTCCTTCATGAGATACACCAGTTTGAAAATTTCAAAGGGGTTGACAACTTCAGTAGTAAGGTACACTGAAACCCAAAATAGGCGATACCAGTTATGAGACATGTAGGGGACTTTAAAGCAACAGTCGACTGTTAGCTCATAATCATCTTCGGTAATGAGGGGTTTGCTGCTTTTGCTAGTTGGTGTACCTGTTATTTGTTTTCGGTGTATTCGATGGTAAGAACAATTTGGTTCCCAATGGTAAGATATGCAAGGGACTTGTAAGTAATAATCGGCTGTTGTGCTACAATCATCTTCTGCGATGATGGGTTTGCAACTTTTGCTAGCTGGTGTACCCATTATTTGTTTTCGGTTAACTTAATGTATATCACGGGAGAGGGACTTGTAAGTAGGAATCGGTTCACGAGCCTACTTATCTTCTTTGAGTGATAAATATAAAAATCTACAGAAACAAAAAAGGGGCTTTTTCCCATGGGTCCGAAAGTGCTGCCGTCAATTGTTCCTATCCATTTCTGTGGGCGATTTCAGCTGAGTTTATCGTTCGTTTTTTGCACTTGGGTTTGCGATAGAGAAATGGTATCACATATGCCTCTTAAACTTTAAAAGTTCTCTCATTGCTAAAGAAATTAGAGCTTATCCTTTGCTCCTTTCTAAGCGGTGACGTTAGAAAGTTGGCCTGCGGCAAAAAAGTCAACTTTTGAACTAAGACAGATAGAATTTTTTTTCGACGGCAATCGATAGCCGTTGGTGAGCTGATCAAAGTATATGTCATCCATATTTTAGTACAAAAAATCCTTCATGAGATACACCAGTTCGTAAATTTCAAGGGGTTGACAACTTCAGTAGTAAGATGCACACTGAAACCAAAAATAGGCGATACCAGTTGTGAGACATGTAGGGGACTTGTAAGCAACAGTCGACTGTTAGCTCATAATCATCTTCGGCGATGAGGGGTTTGCAGCTTTTGCTACTTGGTGTACCTGTTATTTCCGGTGTATTCGATGGTAAGAACAGTTTGGTTCCCAATCATAAGACATGATAGGGACTTGTATGTAATAATCGTCTGTTATGGTACACTCATCTTCAGCGATGAGGGGCTTGCAACTTTTGCTAGCTGGTGTACCCATTATTTTTATCTGGTGAACTTCGATGTCTATCACGGAAGAGGGACTTGTAACTAAGAATCGGTTCACGAGGGGCTAGAAATTTGTGCAAACTGGTGCATATTGTCTGCGATTTCCATAAATTTGACGGTAAGAAAGTTTGTATCGATGGTCCATCGCTGTAACCTAGGGGTACAAACGATAATGTAAAACAATGAGGTAGTTCGTAATAACTAATAGTGTCATCTGTGGTATTATAATCCTGAAAAGTTACGGATAGCTTTATAATACCAACTAGATTATATTAGATATTGTTCCAAGTTTTCATCCGTCACGATGTCTACGATTGAAACGGATAAAGTTAAACTGACTGCAAAGTCAATTTAGTCCCTTTTTCCGACATTCTTTGTTGCTGTTAGGGCAATCGATAGCCCTTGATGAGCTGATCAAAGTTTATGTCATCCATTTTTTTTAACAAAAATCCTTCATAAGATAAACCAGTTTGAAAGTTTCAAGGGGTTGACAACTTCAGTAGTAAGGTACACACTGAAACCAAAATAGGCGATACCTGTTTGTTGTGAGTGATCCTGAAAAGTTACGGATAGCTTTAGAATACCAGCTAGATTATATAAGATATTTTTCCAAGTTTTCATTGGTCACGATGTCTACGATTGAAAAGGATAAAGTTCACTTTAGTCCCTTCTTCCGATATTCTTTTGCTGTTGTTTTTTCAACGCTGAAGACTAGCTTTTGATCATTTGATTATTCTTTTTAGAACATACAGTTGTAAAAGCTTGAATAAGTTGACAACTTCAGCATTTAACCGACAGCGAAGGAAAAAAAACAAAGTGTTGCTCTCGCAACACTTCAGTCGGTGAAGCCGGACAAAGGTTGCCGCAACAGTTCACGTTGCCCAGGCAACGTAGGTCTAGTTTCCGTCCAGATTTGCTTTCGGATTTCACAATTTTCGTTTGTCAAGGTCGAGGGGTTGCCCACTCTTGATTTGAGTGTACAGCAAGTGTCCGGTCGGTGCCGGCACCAGCTCCCACGTGTTGGAACAATACGCATGTTTAGAAGCGTTTGAAAGATAAATCGCCTACTTTGTGACCCCCCCCCCCGAAACATACAAAAATAATCATTTTTATAGGCTTTTCCCTCTGACTATGTGTTTCTGGTACTTTTTTGTCCGACCAGCAGGCAACCCCCCCCCCCCCCCCCCCCCGAAATAAATTTCTGGATACGGGCCTGACGTACAGTTACTGGTTCTGTTTAAAAAAATTATTAAAGTTTCCTCAGTCTCGGTTGATACCGGAGTAACAAACTCGGCGGTCATTTAAATATATCAATATCGCTTCGATCGGTAGATATTTTTACAGCCTACTTCGCCTTGGCTCGGATACGTTATTCTCCATCTCCGTTCCGATATCAACCTCGATGTCTAAAGTTAACAGCTGGCATCGGGTAAGAGAATAGAAAGGTGTTGGTTTACGTCCCAATGATGCTAAAATACTGTTTTGAATCTTAGGCTAGCCGAAGTGAACGACGTATCGTGCAGGCATTTCGAGCGAGAATGCTCAGCAACAAATGTAAGTATGAACAGTCGTTGTAACTTACTGCAGTTCATTCTGGTGGCAAACCATGTAGCCTGAAGCGCCTATGTCATGCTACTTAGATAGCCCGATCAGGCTGAAAGGACCTGCATTAAAAGTGGTACGAAGGTTTGTCGCGAAATTGAATCACAATGGCGGATTTCTGCTATTCTTATCCTGCGAACAGACGATCAAGGTTTCGGCCGGACTTTCTGCACTTTCATCACGAATTTGAAACTATCTGAACTTTTACGGATGGATTTGATGATGGTGTCGAAAGTCCTGGCCTGAATTCGAGTCTGTGACCGTCCGCCTTGTCGGAATCAGCCAACTCTCAGACTTAGAACCTCTCAGGACGCGTAGCCATCTACTGGCGCGATTGTGAACTTTCCTTTTCGAATAAGCAAAGGATTGTCGTAGAGGTGCTTGTTCAATGAGGCGCTTGACTTTCATGGATACGTGTGCGGACCTGTCGACTCGAGTTTGCCAAACTCGGCTTTCCTAGTGAAATGGTTATGGTTAAACAATTATGGTTCCGCCCAGGTTCGGCCATACCAATCTTTATTGGTACGGGGTTGGACTGTAACCCTCCACATACCATTTCGACAGGGGTGGCTCGAAGCACTCAGGCCAGGGGGGGGGGGGGTGAGACCCCTCATTTCAACGACTCCCGGATCGTAATATACGACTCGCACGTACCAACAAAAATGACCTGTTGCGACTACGCGGCAATGGCGCACATTCCCCACCAACATATAATAGAGCCAGTTAAAACTAGCTGCAGTGTATGAGATGAAACTATTCGTGTAATCAACATTTTTGTACACATACCTTCATAGCCTCAGCTTTACATTTCAACTTTCGCTAAAGAGGAAAGCTTTCAACGCTTGTCCCCGGACAAATTAAAGCAAGCGCCGCAGGCGAAATTTTTTAAATCTGCCTTTGTCTAGAAAGATTCTAGCCAGCCTTTAATGTGTTTCAGATCTAAAAAGTTCCAAGCCTAATCGCCAAGTAAATGAGACACCGTTCCTCTAAATAGAGAATACTATGGAATGCGCAGCAGTACTCGTTATTTGTTCTTGGTTATATACAATGACCAGAGCTTTTGATTTCTCTCCTCTTCCCCAGATAAGCCCAACATCATTTCACGATGGAAGCACACTCTATCTCTGCGCCAGCGAACTAAAAAGCAGAAAATTAAGAGCGACTGCTCGCCAGATGACGCTGTCAGCCTGGAGTCGGATTCGAGGTTGGGATCGAACGAGGCCATCCACAGAGAGGAAAAGATGCAACCCGTCTACCGTTATACAGCAAGGAATCCAAGAGACTCGTCAATATTAACCGTGTTTATAGCGTCTGCTTTTTCACCATGAAACGTTGATGTATCTTTTTATATATTTTTTTCAAAGGAGTGATCTTCGGGTTTAGTGCCAGTTTGATTACTTAGAAGCAGCAATACACTAGCAGCATGTCAGGATATAAACGAATAGTCGCCATTTGATGGAAGGAAGGACGGATATCCTCGATCCTTTTTTCTTTCTGGAGCCTAGGTTCGGGCGCATACGGCTTTTCTGGCAATCTTGGAAGCTCTGCTAGTTTTAGCGCCGGCTCTTTTGGGCTCCGCTAGTTTTGGAAAGTGAATCCGCTATGTGAGAATGTGAGTGGAAAGTGATCTCAGTAACTCAGCGAGAAGTTGTAATGGTGTTATTACTTACGTTCGTTCACTGCATTTTCTTTGCAGGTAAAATTACACGCAGGTGAAATTTCGGAAACGATCCGGGGAAAACCGTATGACATTATTTCATCTGTTCATAATCAGGTGATATGATTTGCGTTTTTGATCTGAATTCTCAATTCTCGCTTCTGAATTCTCGATTCTCGTACAAATTACCGTTTTTGCCCGGTATACCTGTTTATACTACTCAACACGGGTGATGGGGGCGGTCTGGAATCGCTGAACGATAGCTTTTGATCATGTGATGATTCTTTTTAGAACACACCGTTTTAAAAGCTTCGATAAGTTGACAACTTCAACATTTCACCGACAGCGAAGCCGGACAGAGGTTGCCGCAACACTTCACGTTGCCCAGGCAACGTAGGTCTAGTTAATTCTGGTTCTGAAAAAAATGCAAACCTCACTATCGGTGTGAGTTTCGCACTGCCCTTTATCGAAAGAAACAAGACCAAAGTTTTCGATGGGATCCCAAAAGTTCAAACTTGATCCAGACAATTGGGTCTTGTCTTTTCCAGATCAAGTCTTCGCCAGACTACTCGAACACTTTTACTTTAAAATTTGGAAACAGATTAAGGCCAAATAGCTAATTATATGAGAAAACCAAGTTCAGATATGGAATAAGCATGTGTGTTTACCCCTTTAAGTCAATTCTATTCTGACGAAGCAGATCTAAACTTCCTGCCTTACTTCTGCTAATTTTCCGGTTTCGGCGGAATTCTGGAACTACTTCTCCGGCCAAAAAAATAAAGCTCAAAAACGAATTCAGCATGTCTCCTTTCCCCTACGTCCAACCTCTAATCGACTTCAGATTAAACCTTTACTTTTAACAAATTTTCCGGTTTCAGCCGGATTCCGAGCGATATATACGTTTGGTAAGAAAATGATTGTCATATGCGAATTCAGCATGTCTTCTTACCCGCAAATCGAACATCTTATCAAATTTAAATAAGGCTATTACTTCCGGCAGGATTCCGGCCGAACTAATTGTCCGACGAGAATAATTTTCATATTCGGACTCAGCACGTTTCTTTGTCCCTAAATCGAGACTCCAATCAACTTCAAATTAAACTTTCACTTTTCACAAATTTCCTGTTTTCGCTGGATTCCGGGTGAACTATTTGTCCGGCAAAAAAATAAATTTCATATTAGGATTCAGCATGTCTCTTTACCCCTAATTCGACTGTTTTTATTCAAACAATGTTTTCAACGGATACGTGAGCTACGATTCTTCATCAGCGATATTTCGGCTCTTAAATATTCTTTGAGCCCAAGCTGACTTTGAAACATTTATTCAAACAATGTTTGCAACGGATACGTCAGCTATGATTTTTCATCAGCGATATTTCGGCCCTTCTTGGCAAGGGTCCTCGTCAGGCTGTCAATCTTCTGGTTCAACTTCGGGGAAGGAAACTAACCTGTAATCAAAAAAATAAATTTCATATTAGATTACAGGTTAGTTTCCTTCCCCGAAGTTGAACCAGAAGATTGACAGCCTGACGAGGACCCTTGCCAAGAAGGGCCGAAATATCGCTGATGAAAAATCATAGCTGACGTATCCGTTGCAAACATTGTTTGAATAAAAATTTCGGCTCTTCTTGGCAAGGGTCCTTGTCAGGCTGTCAATCCTCTGGTTGAACTTCGGGAAAGGAAACAAACCTGTAATCATTTATTATTATGTAATCATTATTTAGATTACAGGTTTGTTTCCTTCCCAGAAGTTGAACCAGAGGATTGACAGCCTGACCATGATCCTTGGCAAGAAGGGCCGAAATATCGCCGATGAAGAATCGTAGCTGACGTATCCGTTGAAAACATTATTTGAATAAATGTTTCAAAGTCAGCTTGGGCTCAAAAAATATTTATCGACTATTTGATTAGCTTTTAAAAAATACTTTTTATTCCCCTTAATTTCAAACCCCTCCCCCACCCTTAAATATAAAGCCACATCGCCGATCTTCGAACTTGACCTGTACTTTGACCTAAAGAGTCCTCATGCCAAGTTTGATCAAATATCTCAACCCCTTCGAGAGTTATCGTGCTAACGGACAGACAGACGGACAACTTTTGCGATATCATAGGTATCCCTCCACTTACGTTTTGGAATCTCAAAAACCCTTCTTATCCCCGTTTAAAAGAATAGATCTATTTTGCTGTCTCTCTGTGACGAAAGGTTATAGTGACACACAGTTGAGTAACCTAATCTAATCCTCTTTGGAGGCTGAACTGGTACAGAGTGAATTAAGATTGGTCTCTTAGAAGTACACTTATACTATAGAAAATCATCTCCGGTGGAAAGGAACAAAAAAAGACGAAACGAGCGTTATTTTAAATGCGGCTTCTTCGGATTAGTGGCGTGACGGCTCCGGTGGTGGCGGTGGCTTCTCCGACGGCGCTGCGGGTGTGGTGAGGTCCCTGGAAAGACAACAGTCTAAGACTGGTCCAACTCCATATCGTCCAAAATAATGTGTAAGGAGACACTTTTTGGTAAACCGACCCACTCGATATCCCACTCTAACTCAGAACCTGACGTTCTGTTCTGTGCTCAAATAGGTACAAGGTGGCGTTCCATTTGGAGTGTCTCCAATTCGTACCAATAGGCCTAGTCACCAAAAGCTACCACCTTCTTTTCAATCTGTATATCCCTCCATACACGTTGGGACGATAGAAAATAGAAAGTATGGGAAAGGAAAAGTGAGAACAGAAAGAGGAACAGAACTAAAAAGAAGAAGACTATAGCACCATCGCCCATAGATGGTAGGTGGTTGGGATATGCAGCAATGTTTGAAGTTAATTTTTTTCCTTATGTTGTAAAACGTGATAATCACAGTAATTTTCGTAAATTCAGCCACTCCTCCGGTCGGTACCCCCTATCTACAAATCTACGCGGGAGGACTAGGGTTAGCACGGACCGCCAGTGGCTATCAAAAGAAGTGTGACAAAATAGAGCCATTCACAGTCAGCGTGCAAGGCTGGCTATAGTAGAGGAACCAACTGATATTGCGACATCTACAGGCCTACAATCTTCCTCGTCCAAAGAACCGGTTGAATGTTTAAGTCAGAACACGCAAAACAGTATCGAACTAGAAATTGTAAACGAAACAAAACAACCCTCAACGACTCGACACGGTATTGTTTTTCATACGCTACGTACAAAGCTCTACGCCAACATGTAGTGAGAAAGAACCACTATGAATGAATGAATTTACTTCCAAAAAGCCCGTGGGGCCATGACAGAAAAATAACATAAACAAAGAATGCACTAACAAACACAACGTTTACACCAAAAGGAGGGAACCCTTACTCCAGAAAACGCTCCCGATGCTCCATGGACTGCTTGAGGAACCTCCCAAGCCGACGAACGTCCCCAAAATTTGGCTTCCCCATAACCAAAAATGTCCTGACGCAGATCATTTAATTCAACGCATCTACCCATCAGCAGGGGCGTCCCGAGGGGGGGGGGGGGGGCGCAGCGCCCCCCCCCCCCCTACGTTTTCGGCATTTGGTCAAATTTTCGGCGAAGGCGAAAATACGGTCAAAACAGGCAAAATCTTTTGTACCCACATTTACAAACTAAGCGGTTTAACGGGTTTCTTGGTTCCCATTCTTGATCGAGTTTGGTAATTAATCCAACGTTTGTTCAGTCCGAGTCGATTTCACCGCTTTCGGTACGTCCCTACCGAAATTCGGTGATTTATCGTATTTATTTGGTCTCATTATCGTTAGAGAATTCGATTGTTCACCGGACTTGTTTCAAGTCCGTATCTGTTCTATCGCATTCGGTCAATCCACTTCACAATTCGGTGATTAATCAGATTCATTAGTTCTAGTTCGTTACCAAATTCGGTAATTCACCTGATTTTTGTTTAATCCGCATCTGTTACCAGGCTTACCACATTCGGTTGTTTTAGGTGGTTCTACCAAGAGTTTTCTTCCATTCCGACATTCGGTCGTTATACCATTCCCGATCTGCTCCTTATTTTTTTTACTTATTTTTTCGGTAGTACAAACTCATTATTTGGTTCACCCCAGTTACTGTGCTTGTTAATTTAAGTGACATTTATTTAGCTCTCATTCTTTAGCATTTAACGGTAGCTTAAACTGGTTTCCAGATTGCAGAACTTCAGGAATTTGCGAGTCTCCTGACGTGAAAACTAGCATATTTTTGTTTGCTGTAAATTCAGAATAAATGTAGTATTTCATCTATTTTACCCTGGATCGACTTTTTTTCACCAGGCAGCTCTGTGGTTTAATAGGTAGCCTTGGGATCACAAAAAGGCACTTTGATCATGAGTGTTTCCAAAAATGTTTGGCTACGGCACATTTAGCAGTCTTCACTATTTAGAAGAAGGGTTGAACCACGTTAAAAGCTAGAATTTGCTAGAAAAAAGGCGGATTTAAAAAATTTTGCCTACGCCGCTTTAATTTTTCCTGGGTACAGCCGTCCACGACCTTGTCCCTTGACAGCAAATGCGTTTTTTCTCGGCACATTTTCAAGGCCTGTTGGCAAAACTGGACGTCCCCCAAAGGTAAAAGGCTAGTGACGTTGTATCCTTGAAAAAAAAAAAAAAAAGAAGTGGAAGAGCGTCAAAACACGCCAAATTTTCTCTTTAGACTTGATTTTGTACTATGCAACTTTTTAAACTATAGCAATTTGAAGGCAACTCGCTGTGTTTTAGAATTTTTTTTTATAAATTCGGTCAATATCAGGTACCGATTCGGTCAATTTTTACCAGGTTCACCCCCCCCCCTCCCCAAATGAAGAGCTCGGGATGCCCCTGCCCAAGAGATGCAATATATCCTCCCCTAGTGAACCACACATAGGGCAGAAGTAAGGACTTACAGAGATGCGTAGTTACCGCGCTTACTACGCTCCCGAGTATGGTCAGAAAATAGTTACTATTTCGAGAAGGTTGGAACGGTCAGCGTAGTGACTTTTCACGAGGTTGGAACGGAAATAGCAACTAATAGCTACTATTGTTAGAAAGGTGGCACACACTCTAAGGCTTTCATTGCACGGTTTGTATTACTTGGACTGTATTCGAATGAACTGGACGACACAGAGCATCCACACTCTAGATATGAAATACATAACGCGTTTCACATAAGGAACGTGAAAGCGCATTTACCAAACACGAATGCTATCGGTATGCTGACGCGTTTCCCTGGAAGTCTGAGCGGTCCTTTCAATAATTAGCTACACATCCGCAATCGAATGCAAAAGCATAGATAGATTGTCGCTGTGCAAATCTGAGCACTTCAGACAACGTTTTCCATTAGCCCTATGTCAACTTTTGAGTCTAGCTTCTTGTGTGCGAGCCACTCGGCCAGAAAAAATCGGAAAAGAGTGTGCTCTCTGCTTTTAATGAAAGTCGACATGCAACCTAATGTTCCATTTACACACTGCGTAAAATCCGAGCGTCTTTTACGTACATTTTGAGCTTGAAAATATTTCTAGCAATACCGACGTATTTGGATACAAAACGGACTTTTCAAGCTCAAATCGTGCATAAAATACGCTCGGATTTCAAAATACGCTGGGATTTTACGCAGTGTGTAAACCCACCATAAGCCAGTAACTTCTGTGAAAGATCGACCAGAAGAAGTTTTTCGGCACCAACAACGGAACGAGATTTTTTTTTTTATCGGTGCGAGCCCCCGAATTCCGACAAACAGAATCCCGATTACTAGGTTTACCCACAAGGCTTTTGTTAATATCAGAAACGGAATGAAATAAAACGGTTTCTGGGTGCTTTCGATTTACCGACAACGCTTTGCGGACACACATCGAAAAGTAATCACTAAACGAAATGAAGATCCCGATTTATCGACAAGGTTTTCCAATGAACATGGTGCAGCATGGTCACTCAAATGTGGGTCGTTCATGGACAACTTACAGACGGAACAAAGACTCACCGACAGACGTTTTGTCGGTACCATAAACGGAAAGAGTTTGCGCTGGGCTGCGTCTACCTTCCCGTCATTTCCGAGTCAACATTTTGTATGGCACTTGCCTTCCGTCCAAGTGCCATATACCGATCACTTTTCCGTCGGTCGGTTCGCGACTTACTGCTGCGCTAAAAGGATGAGCATTGGGGAACCGACAAAACTAACTTGGAAATAGTCATTGTCCTGAACCGACCATCGTGGGGGGGGAGGGAGGGGGAATCCGGAATCTTGAGGTATGTTATAACTTTCAAACGGGGAATTAGATCTTATTGAAACTTGATATTTGAAAAGACCTCGTGTCTCAGATATCCCACGTCAAATCCGGACCGGATCCGATAATTCTGGACGGGGAGGGGGGGGGGGGGGGATTAGAAAGGGACCAGAAATCTCGAGAAAGGCTTAGATTGGAGGGATCGGGGTGAAACTTGGTGAGAAGAATGAGGACGAGTTCTAGATCTATATTTGATAGAAACGGACCGGCGATCGTGATTTTCAGTAATCGCGAGTTAAGGTAACTTCAGATGCACTAGGACGACGAAACTTGGCAGGCACATTGACTTAAAAGTAGTCATTTCCACGATGGGGGGAGTGGAGGAAATTGGAATCCGGAATGTTGTGTCATGCACAAGTTTCGAACGGGTGATCAGATCCGAATGAATCTTGATAATTGACAAGAGAACCTGTTACTGATTAAAGGATACACCTCTATGATTCGCAGGGCTCATGATTAATTGTACCTCAAGTATATGCTTGCAAATGAGTTTTTAACCACCTTACATTGCGTATCTTAACCGCAAAGTGCAAAAAAACGCTTTTTAAGAAACGTATTCTGCTTACCAATTCCATTCTAGCGCGCGCATCTGACCTGCAACGTTGACTTAAAATTTATTGAGAGCTTGGTCACACTTGGCTCATTTCCTAGCTTTTTGGGTTGCAAAGGTAGAAAAAAGAAAAAGAACAAGATACAACTAATTCTGAATGTTGTCGTTTTAAATTCGGAGATCAATTAGAGCAAAACAGCGTGTATAATTATGTTACAGGAACCCTAATCGACCCCTAATTACAGTCTGCTCATTATCGCCCATCAAATCTCACGTTCCCTAGAGATTTTCAGTTGTTTGTCGAATAGGCGGCTTTAGACAGCAGCGCCTGACTGCGCGTTGCAAAAACATTGTCCAAATAGGTGAAATAAGCTGAATAGCGCTATACGCGATGTTTACGTCTTAATACACACGCCTGTTCACATAGGAACCCGTTCGGTGTTGCTACGCTGATACAGGTTTTTCGAGTTTCTAAAGATCAGAAAAAGTGTTCTTAGTATTACATGAAGTACACGAGTACAATTTGACGCCCAATAAATTGTAAACTGCTTTTAATTTTCCGGATGGACAGCATTGTTCCTCTAACTAGCAGTAAGCAGTCGTAACAGCAAAAAACGTGTTCTTTTGAAGAAAAGTTGTTCCTTTAACTTCCAACAAAGTAGAACTTTACTGCTTCCCGTGGCAACACTGACGGCGCTGCTCCTTCACTCGGCCCGCTGGCGGACCCAAGCAAGCAATCTGATTGGCTCTGCATAAGGAAGAATACAGCCGAGCTCTATTTCCCTTAGTCGCCTTATTACAGCCAATACAGCGCACCCCGAGGAAAAGAGGAATCTGTGTAAGGCTTATATTCCGTAATATACCTTAAAACACCTATTTGGACAATGCTTAAAGAAAAGCTAAATTGGTCCGCATTGTTACACAGAGCGTGTTCCACCCTATATACCGTAGTTACTACGCATGACCTCACTTTTTTTGTCAAGGCTGGAACGATATTTCTATTTTCCAGCAGGATATCATGCCACAGGCGAGTCCGACCAAACGTTATAGATATGCGTAGGCTTACTACGCAACCGAGCATGGTAAGCAAATAGTAACTATTAGTTATTATTTCGAGAAGGTTGGAACGGTCAGCGTAGTAACATTTCGTGAGGATGGAACGGAAATAGGAACTAATAGTAAGTATTGTTAGAACGGTGTAACACGCTCATAATTAGGTTTCTGATGTGGAAAAAGCGTCATTTTTTACAGCACTTAGTATCAACTAGACTCCACATCTTCTGATTTCTCATATTCATTCTGGAGAAAGGATCCCACGAGCTCGTAGCTTTAGGTTAATCTGCGTGGGCAAAAAAGTCCATTTGGGACTATCTTTCCGGTCAAAAAATTCCATTTCCGGAACAAATCTCCGCCAGATAGGGCTAAACTACCGCTTTTGGAGTCTGTCGCCATTTCGACTCAGGAGAGAGACTTTTTTTGATGACTTTTGATGAAAAGATTTGATGACATTTTGATGAAAAAATGACTTTTTTTTCGTCACAAAAGCGAGAACAAACGCTGACTACAATCTTTCATCGACATATTAATCTTCTGAAAATTGTTATTTTTTGGCGTTATTTTTTTTTCCATTGTACTTTTACTGAATAGGCTCCAGTACCTATGTCAAAGTAAACAGAAGAGGCGACGAGACGAAGAAAGATAAACTAACAAAGACAAAACAAGAGTACGAGCTCATATGGCACTTGTTAAGAGTAGGTGGTGTGAGAAACGAGAAAGTTAATCTAAGGGGGGAGGGGGGGGGGGATTCCGATAACACTCCTCACCGTTCTCGGTTCCGGTCCCGACCCTAAGATATGTCATCTAAGGTGTACGATCTATCTAATTTTCAAATTTCATTCAAATCACTTCACTCGTATAACTCCTATGCGAACCACAACATATGCGAGCCACAACATATCATCCTCCTACCTTGGTTGGATCCGGTTCGGACGCCAAAAACAAATCTAGGCCGCCTAAAGTTGATACTGTCCAACTTGCACCCAATTCTGCCCATTCGTTTGGTTTGTGTGGATGTCACAAAGTTTCCGGACCCCCCTCCCCATACTCCCCCAAACCATGGCCGCGTGATCATGGACTCAAGGGGATCATGAAAATGTATATTTTCTTAAAAATATTTTTTTTACTTTGCGGTTAAGATCTTAATCAAGTCTCTAATGTTCTTAGCCAAGTTTCATCTGGTTGGGTCTGCCTGACAAGTTCCATCGTCCTAGCCCACCTGAAATACCTTAACTCCGGATCACCAGAATTCCGGAACCCCCCTCCAACTCCCCCACAGTGCCCGAATCCAGTCCAGTTCTATCGATTTGTCTAGGGCTTGTGCTTTGTTCTTTCCAAGTTCCATCCTCATCGCTCCACTCTGAGCGTGTCACAGGATTTCCGGTTCCCATCACCCCCCCCACATTCATCGAACCCGGTCCGGATCAAATTCCAAATATCCTGTTTCACCAAGATCGGATAACTCGTTCCAAAGTTATAAATATCTCAAGATTCCAAATTCCCCCTCCCCCCCCACACGGTGGTCGGTTCGGGGAAGTGACAAATTCTAAGTTACTTTGGTCGGGTCCCTGATATGTCTGCCAAGTTTCATCGTCCTAAGACTTCTGAAAGTACCCTAACTCGAGAACAGTGGACCAACAGACCGAAAAGTGATCGGTATATGGCAATTGAGCGAAGCTGCAAGCTTGGGTCTTTAAAGGACCTGTCTTACCTATAATACTAACGCAACCTACTTCCATAATCATATATTTCTAAACCCCGAGACCCCAATTTCGTGCGGTACATTCTAATCCCCTTTAACAAAACCACGCTGATTTTCTCACTTGCCGTGTCGAAGGTTGTCTGCGAGAAGTCCTTCATCGTAAAAACCGGTTACATAAATTGCTTCCCTGTTTCGGTAGAAGTTAACGGGTCTCTGAAAAGGCTTAAAACAGCCAAAACCGCGGGTCCAGTCCTGAAAGCACAGACTAGTTTTAAAGTATCCAAACATTTTAAAATACTGTTAAGTTGAATAGTAAATAGTGCCAGGGGTCTTTTAAGCATTTGGGAGTTATCTGGACTTCAAACGCTTTGAGATGTTTTGATTAAACTTGACACTGGGATTCTTTAGGTTTGGAGAAAGGTCAAGCTTGTGCGTGGGTTTCATGAGTCAACCTTTAGGATGGAGAAGGGGGCTCAGAAATCCAAAGGCGAAAGAAGCGTCTCTATCTAACTGTTTCGTTGGTTAGGGAAAATGCGGATTCTCGAGTCGCCTCTAGTTTTCGGTTGCATGGATATTCCGGTTGTAATCCAGTAAATACTGAGCGCAAGAAAAAAAACAACAAACAAATGCTAAATGGAGCATAATTAACGTAGCTTGGTGGTTACGAATGACTGGAACGAGCTGCTCTGTTATTTCGGTAAATGGTTAACCGAAAATATTATAAGGTAGGCCTAAGCATGTATTTCCCTACGACTATTATGGCCAATGTGTAAACTACGTTATGATATTCATATCCGGCTGTAATCCGGTGACAGACCGATGCTTAGAGCCGAAAAATTCCTTCTTAAATGATCCACTGACGTGCCAAACAGATGAAGAGTTGGGAACATTTTATAAGTAGTGAACTGAAAGACAAAAATGCTCCTCAGCCGGGATTTGAACCCAGGAACCTCTGCTCACAAGGCAGGCACTCTACCATTTGAGCTACCGAGGGGCTTGTGAAGAGTTTGCAAACCGCTACAGTAGTCTGGTAGAAGCCAGGCATAGGAACGGTGATCTCGCCCGAAGGCAAATTCATCTAACCAGTTCACAACCCCGTGTCACGGAAATTAATATAATATATAGATGGCTCTTTACACAAGGGACTTGTACCGCGACCAAAACCAGAAACAGTTTTTTCGAATATAATGTAAAAGTCTAGGACTCCATTGTAGGAGCCACGTAGACATACCAGTATGTATGTCTACGTGGTTCCGAGAATGGAGTCCTAGACTTCTACATTATATTCGAAAAAACTATTTCTGGTTTATTGGTCACGATTCAAGTCCCTTGTGTAAAGTGCCATCTATGTATTATAAGAGTAAATAAGAGTTGGGATTTTTCCTAAGGAAGAAAATGCAGTTATTTGGCTATGACAGATATTAGCTGGGACAGGCCCTTATAAGCTAAAAACTATCCATGTCTGGGATCCGAACGAGGTCTTTGACCTTGGTTTGGAGTACGATAAATAAAACGATAAATTAAAGCTGTGACACTGAACGGTTAAAGAAAGTCTGAGGGGGTGTGCAGGGGTACGCGGAGATCTAAAGACGAACTACCAGATTACGTTACCATTGCTGATGTCGCCACATGGGCACAGTTTATCCCAATTTTCGTCACGTCCAAGGATTTCATCAAAGGGCAGAGGAATTTCCCGACCGTCCACCATTAACTTCCTGATGCAGCCAACAAAACCGTATCCGTCGCCGTTCTCCAGCCTAGAAGAAGCAGAATGTGTCAAAGTCTCGAAATCGACGCTGCGCCAACTGGAGGTCTGGCTACCATTTCGTCTGCCTGCTTTTCGCATGTCAAATATGGAAGAGACAACTATGACGATTTGTAGGTTAATTTATTAAATAACTGAATTGGCTTTCTTCATAGTTAGGATAATGCGGGAATTCCGGCGCCAGTTAATCCGTAAGAACACAGCCTTTTAATTAACATTTGCTTTCTCTGACATTCTTATGTCCTTTCAAGACTCCTGATATCTGGATCATTCGTACAACTTTCTAGAGCTGGACTTTCGAGGCTGGTGTTTGAGCTTTAAAGTTGCAACGTAGTGAATTTAGAGGTCAACTTGACTGAAGTAAAAAACAGCTAGATGATAGTTGGACCCGAGAAAGATGTTTTACATACCTGAAAGGAGAGTTGACATGAGTCGGATTTGTATATACTGTTAACCGAACTAAAAATATCGTAAATGTTAAAAAAAGGAAACGAGTTTTCCAAACGAAAGACTTCAATCCAATGTACCCGAGGAGCTGCGTATTTCCCCACTGCTCAACAATCAAAATCATCCTTGAAAAAGCCCACCGTAAAATACTGAAAACACAAGACGATTCATTCACAATAACGTCTTTCCTATTACAACACAATGGTGCTGATTCTGTTTAACATTTGAAATTTGTAAGTGTATTTTCTTTCTTTTTTGCTGTTGTTAGTAGATATTTTAAATCATATTAATTTATCGTTACTGTATTTAGCTCCTACGGTTACAATGACAAAGGGTCCCTTATCCATCAATAGTTGTGTTTTTGATCCGAATTCTCCTCGCGATTCTCCTCCGAATTCTCCTATTTCGCGTTTATGGACTATTCAATTATTTAAGTTCAAGTATTTATTTAAGTACTAAAAATAAATAAAACTGGACAACATGGTCTATTGGTCTAGAAGGAAAAGAATCTTGTGTAGGCCAGATGAAGTGAATTCTCCTTTTCTTGCGATTCTGCAGAATCGAGAAGTTGCTCCGATGGCGAATTCTCAATTCTCCTCTCTCCGTTCTCCTCCCTGATTGGTCAACAGAGTGCTTGTGCTCAATATGCATGAACACATTGCGGACGAGCAGCAAAATTAGTGTTTTTGTCCAAAGCAAGAATGGAGAAGTTAGAGGAGCAAAAACGGCAATCTGTACGAGAATCGAGAATTCAGAAGCGAGAATTCGGATCAAAAACACAACTAATGTTTGAACCAAGGGTATGTACCGTAATCAGGACATCTTGTAAAATAAACGTGGTAACGCTTTTTGGACCACAAAAACAGGGTTCACATATGCCAAGTTTTTCTCCATGTCTGGAAGGATGCCTGTACGGCAGTAAACCCCTTCGAATATGTGCTTCGGTTGATTGGCTCAATCTCGCTTCACCTGGCTAATCTAGAAGTTTATTGCTCTACCCGGCACTAATTCTTCATTTGATTAATCCTTCATCGGAATCACAGCAGATAAATCCCTCAGACTGTTGAGTAAACAAGAATCTTCTTGCCGATGCAAAATCGCCCTGTACCAAGCGGAAGAGCCGGAAGCAGTATCGCAGCTGCTGCCAAATATAGCCGTGATTGGTTAACACAGAATTGAGTTGTTGTGTTTGAGTTGATAGTGCTACATTTTCTCGTTCATCCCGAGGATAACTGGCGTGTTTTGGACTTAAGGCGTATACTCGCCGTTCCCCGAGGACTCCTCGGGGAGTCGAAGGGAACGGCAAGGGAACCTTCGAAATTGGATTTTGTTCTAAAAAAAAATATGTAGTTTACGAAATTAGTCTGGATCCACTTTATTTTTGTTTTGTTTATTCTGATTGTTTTTAATTAATTTTACATTGCACCAACACCAGCAGAAATCGATTCCCCTCCAGATCTGAAAGGGAGTCCTTGTCGATAATGGTGATGATAATCGGAGCACTCCCCGTCGGTGAGGACTCGCGAGAATACGGGGAGTGAGTCCCCGGGACAAACAAAAACGCGGGGACTCCTCAAGTGGAGTCCTCGGGGAACGGCGAGAATACACCTTTAGTCATATAGAGTATACCATTACTCTGTCATGTAGAACTGTATCTTGTAGCTCTTGGCCAATACACAAGGACATAATAACTTAAAAGTAAAGCGTAGGTCTAAATTTTCAATATCATGGGTCAACCATTTTTTTCGGCAGGCTGTGGGTTTTGAGCTCTTTCGACGATTTGCCTTTAAACTCGAGTAAACTCTGCGCAGAGTTTTTTTTTACATTAAAACCCCTGAATATATCAGAGTTCCTAGAAGAAACAGGGAAATCACCAGAATCTTCCAAAAGAATGTAATTAAATTGATCACAGTCATCAAGGAGCAGCAAGCAACAGGATGGAAAATCATTATTTCCCTTCAAGCTGTGATTTAATTAAGGTGAACGTAAGCACAAATTTAACGCCAGTCAACTTTACTTCAATGAAGGCTACACAGAGGATCTTTTCAACTAAAACCAGAAAAAGAGTTCTGAAAAGAAATACGGAGACCAAGAGCGGAACTAAAATGTGATAAAAGATGGAAGACGTTGTATAAGAATAAGTTAAAGTGGATGAGGCACGACGTCTAAAATAACAAGAACTGTAAGCTCATATGGCACTTGAAAGGCTTGGTAAAGGACGAAAGTAGGAATTTGCCAGTTCGTGAGTTTGTTGTGATCATTTGTTAGCAAAACCCCTAGATAAGAAAAACGGTGGACCCTTGGAAATCCCGAGAATGTATCGTTTGGTAATTTTTTTTTTTTGCACTTGTCTGTCATGATGCGCACCAAGGGTTCTAGAAATTCATCTGTAATCAAAACCCTTGAGGCAAAAATTATCCTGGGCCCTTTAAGTAGTATATAATCGCCGATCCTAGACCACCCTCCCCCCAATTTCAAAACCCCATTTTAACATCAATTTCTTAAATTTTAACATCCTTTTTACCAAATTATCCCCCTTTTTAAGAACATTTTTATTTTCTTACTTCCAAAATAAAGGATACAAGAAATGAGAATATTACCCTTTACTACATATAAAATACTGCAATATACACTACTTCTTTTTTTTTTACATTTTTCATTTTTTATTCAACTATTACTGAGTAAACAGTTCTAAATCCACATATGTTTCTTTGTTCTTGTTTTCGCGTACAATAGGCTGCAAAACCAGATTTTTCTTTAAAAGTAATTCGTTAGCAATGGCATTATATTTCTGTGTTATAAACAAATCACAGGGTTTGTCATTATGATTAATGACCACAACCAACTTATCACCATATTTTGTCTTAGCAATTCTCATTTTAACGATAGTATATTTCAGTCCTAGAACTAGTTCTTCTTTCCTGATTGTCTCATTGTATTTATTCATTCTGATTGTATTCAAGACTTCCTTTGTGGACTCCATTTATTAGGGGATGATTTTATTAAATAAAAATCC
The DNA here is from genome assembly GCA_023053575.1 of Branchinecta lynchi. NCBI lineage: Eukaryota > Metazoa > Arthropoda > Branchiopoda > Anostraca > Branchinectidae > Branchinecta > Branchinecta lynchi. The sequence goes on from JAKZAP010000004.1 coordinate 547,142, forward strand.
AAAGCTCCTAATTACCGGCAGATCGTAACACCTGTGGTGTGAGAGATGCGTCACACTAAATATTCTCGAATATTCTCGAATATTTAGATGCGTCACCTCCAGCAGATAGCAAGACTCGGCGGAGAAGATTCGCGAATATATATAGTGTCGCGCATCTGGTTAAGGAGACATTTGTAAACAAGTTGAGATTAAGAAGGTGTTGAAGAAAGAAAAAATTTCCAATGTAAGTATTTTTAGTTTTCTAGCGATAAAAACAAGGATATCCAGGTAGATATCTAGCAAGATAGGAATAGCTTCATCTGAAACAAACAATTACGCAAATATCAAATATACCAAACGAGTTATCAGATGACGAAGCGCATCACACGAGATGACGTAGGAAATTCTGTAAAGGAATTATCTGGGTTAGATAATGTTGCGAAGCGCGTCACACGAGATGAAGTAGGAATCAAATGGCCTTCAAAAATTCTGTAAAGGAATTATCTGGGTCAGATAATGTTGCGAAGCGCGTCACACGAGATGAAGTAGGAATCAAATGGCCTTCAAAAATTCTGTAAAGGAATCATCAAGGTCGTTAAAAGATTTTTATTTTCAGATGAACAGCGAAGGTATTCAGAAG